>JACWST010000343.1:0-14747 GCA_014850475.1 Cryphonectria naterciae | reverse complement strand
GAGGGCGGCGAGGGCGGCGAGGGCGGCGAGAGGCGAGAGAGGTAGAGAGGTAGAGAGGAAAGAGAGGAAACAAGCAAAGAGAGAAAGAGAGAAAGGGATGACGAGGTAGATATAGAGGAGGGGACCAAGGGACGAGGAGGAGCAGAGTGCAGGAGCGGAAACAGACAGAATGCAGGTGCGAACTCAGACACAGGTGTGTGAAGACAGATACAAGACGCAGGTGCGAAAGACACACAGTGGGGGATACGGAGACAAGACATAGGCGGGAAGGACTGACAGTGAGGGGACTGGCACACAGTGTGCAGGTGAGAGCTCAAGACAGAGAATGGGGTGGGAGGTGCGAAGTTGAGGAAGGCAGTGACAAAACCACAAACCGAAGGAGCGAATCACACACAGAGAAGGCAGGGATAGGCAGAGACACCCTATGAGGGCGGAGGCAGAGGCAGAGAGTGGTAGAGACATGGAAGAATGGCCTGAGGTGGAAATCAAGAGAGAGAAAAGAGAGAAACAGACTATGCAGGAACCAAGGAGGAGAAACAAAGCTTTACCTAGGACAGGAAGCATCTGATACCCCTAAAGGATGTTGTAGAGACACTGCTTCTCAGCAGGGCAAGTGGGCATGCCCTAGAGGGGGGGTGCTGGGGCGCTGGGGGATGCAAGCTTCCACCCAAGCTGCACTTGTACCACATGAGACTGTGGTGTAAAAAGAGTCGAAGTATTGATAAGGCACATGTCCCATGATGTTCTACCAGGTATTTCTTCAATGAGACAAATTGTTGTACTGGTTGTGCATATGGAGGCCATTCCTGACACTTCAACTTTGCTCCCCAAAGTCAGGCCGAGGCCTGTTTCTCAGGGCATCCCTAGGCTCTAGGCGCTGTAAATGCAGTGCGGGCGCGAAATTCCAGGCCTTGAAGCCCTTCAGGTTGTTGCAAGCCCCCCGCCCCCCTACAAGGGCGCTGTGTGCCCTGAGAGCCTATACTGCTGCAACCAGAGAGCACTGGGGCAGACAGCCTCCCTTAGCGCCTGTGTCTACTGTGTGTACAGCGCATTTGCACCTGGGAAGCACCCCAAAGCATCAGGCTGTTGAAGAAAGCCCAGTCAGTCATCACCAATTGGCTACCGTCTTCCTTATGAACGGAGGCGTGTTCAAGATCCAGAACCGGGCGTGGCGACGCGGTGAAGTAAAAATTAAATGACCTTCTGTCCTCTGCCTGTTTCAGGGCAGTTCGTTTTCTGGTACCATCTCCTCATCTTCCCTCGTGGTGGAGTGGAGGTGCCGTCTCATGCTTAGCTAGCTGCTGCCGCCACGGACACGACGCTGCGACCCGTTTCCCGCGATGTCTACACGTGAAAGATGAGGGCAATTGGAAGGATAGTCATGACTTGGCAATGCCCAGTGGCCAACCAAGGACCCAGCAAAATTCAATTTGGTGACTTGAAGACTGTAGATGAACCAGGCGACTTGTCCCATCATCTTCCGCCCGTTCTAGTTATCAACTGATCCATCTTTGTGCCCTCGCATTGTGATATTCGGGCTACACCATGCATGCATACAAGTTCTCGCCTTGAAGAAGCAGAATGCGATGAGGGAGCCACTGGGGTTGCATACCTGCATGATACGTGCCAGACGCATTATTGCGGCCTGAAGGGATCACTGTCGTGGCGTAATTGATTCCAGGGCTCCAGCAGCCATGGCGTTGAGAAGTCTTAATGTCGGTGAATATCGTGATTGCCTCTTGGTGGGCCCGGAAGGGGGGGAGCGGGGTCGTTACACCGTCACCTATTCCGCAGCGTTGGCCACCCGCCTCAGATCTTTCATCCCACCGACGCCCATTGCTAGGGTTCTAAATCCCCGTTACTTTCTCTCGTCGACACACCTCCGAAGAAGCAAGCCACCTGCAGTCCCACAGGAGCACAAGAGCTCCGAGCTCCGACCCCGACTTGGAGCCAGGAATGCCGCCTCCTACCTTGTTCCGTCAGCAACATACGACACATGTTGAAGGCCAAGGGTTTGAGAGAACGATGCCTGGGATCGTAATCTTGTACCGGAGATTGTGGTAGCCAAGTACCGCAGCCCCTACTTCCCGCCAGATGACGCTGCAGAAGCCTCTTCCTGCGACGGACGCAGACACGTTCAACAACACCCACGGGATTTCCCTTGATGCGGTGGACAAGGCTCTTCTTGAGAGGCGCTTGAAACTGATCTCATAGATTCAGCTTGTTAGTATTCAAGAATGCATCCCCTCAGTACCCTGAGGCCTCCCCCCTCCCTAATTCTGCTGGCATGCCAAATCCTGCAACGGGACTCTTCTCTTGCTTGTTGCAAGTTTGATTTCTTTTTCTGCCCTCTAGCATTCCTTGCTATACAAGAAACATGCCACTGACACAGTCTTCCGCAGACCTCAATCGACGCTGAACCATCCAAGATCATATCAACCTATGTCGACAAGAAACAATGACCAGGGAGCCCACCCTCGACACACCCCTGGGCCTTAACAAGGAGAAGAAGCAACTACCATAGCAGTAACAAGGGAAGGCTGGTCATTGGACTGACTGATGGGTGAGGATTACACAGTACTGGAGTTGTCATCCTCGAGATGAATGAAGGTGATGGACTGCTGGGACAATAATGACGTAGATGTTCCTGTACTGCAACCCGCTGATCTTTTCCAGGATAGGCGCGGGGCCCAGCATGCACCACTCCAAAGGGCCCTGTACCAATCTGCCAATGTGTGCATGTGATTACCTCATCTTCTTCGCCCTACCTTGACCAGACTGCTCGATCCACAGCTAAGCCAGAGCAATTGATTTGTTTAGCCAATCCACACTCGCAAAACACAGGTATACAGACAGGCATACAGACAGACAGACACCATGGGCATCGACCCTTGCCAGAACACGCCTGAGTCGAGGGCGACTCGGAGCCGCCCATCCTCAAGCCTCCACACAGGCATCACGCACAATCCCAGTGCCCGTGGCCACAAGCGCAAGTTGAAGGCTGTAACGCCCACTGAAGACAGGCAGGACTCTTATGCATCCAACGAGGCGTATGATGGAATTTCCGAACACCTTCCGCCCAAGAAGAAGAAGACGCCCAAGGCGAAACCCGCCGGAGCTGAGGGTGGCGAGAAGCGTCTGCGACGGTCCGTCCGATTCCAACACCTGTGGCTATGCAGACCTGCTTCCAAGGTGGCCTTCAGAAGTACCATTGAGCTAACATGCTTGCGATATCCCAGATTCCGCGACAAACCACCTGCCTCCTTCGCTGCCATCTTCGACCGTGCTACGACACAGCGATTCTTCGTCCTCTCCCGCACCCGAGGCGGCACCCAAGACTGCCCGGAACTGTACCTTCAAGTGTCCGGCAGCACGGGCAACATTTACAATGTGTGCATCGCCCGTCAGCCCACCTGCGATTGTCCTCACTCAAGAGCCGGCAACCAGTGTAAACACGTCATTTTCGTCCTCAAGAAAGTTCTCCGCGCCAAGCCCCAGTATGTCTACCAGCTGGCCCTTCTCAGCACCGAGCTGAGGGAGATCATCGACAGCGCCCCCAACACAACCACGGCGGAGGGTGGTTCCAATCACAAGGACAATAATCGCAAGCCGGTCGAGGGAGACTGCCCCATCTGCTTCGAAGAGTTGGAATCTGGCCCGGGCAAGGAGCAGCTGGTCTGGTGCAAGGCTGCCTGCGGCCAGAACATCCATCGACAATGTTTCGAGATGTGGGCCGCCACAAAGCGCCAGGCAGGCGGTGGCGCCGCCGTCAAGATTCCCTGTCCATTCTGCCGCAGTTCCTGGGAGGGTGATGAAGAGTTCATAAAGGCCATCGACATCAAGCAGGGGAAACTCACCCGCGAGGGTTACTATAACGTCGCTGACCAGGTCGGCGTCAGCACCCGGCGAGACTATCGCACATACAGCCCTTGGTGGGGGGGTCATCATCGCCATCGCCGCGGGTTCTTCTAGTGACTGGTCACTCGTGGACCCACGGTCTGTTTCTTCAAGACAATCGAGCCTGGCCCAGGTCACAGCTGGAGTGGGGTTTGTGTTTGTGACTTTTGTTCACCGTGCTCGCATTACCGAACTAATAGCCATGAATGCTGCAGGCTGTCTGGTAGTATATCCGATAGATTGAACCATGTTGGATTTTCCTCCACGTATGTCATGTCAGCAGCTATGAGCACACTTCCCTAGGACTCACGAACAACGTTGAACAGGTTTCACACCATCGTGAAAAGCCGTGTTGGTTCAGGAGGGATGCTCCACGGGCCCAATCTAAATACATGGCCTGCTACCGTCGGGTCACCCTCCAATGTGCATCAAAGTCCAACTTCCTGACTTCATCGGAAAGAGACAACTTGGCAGCTTCCCGAAACTGCGGTCCAATCCTGTCCCTTTGTGTGCGTAATTCTTAACCACCAAACGCCAACAAGCTAACGTCCCCCAGCGGTCTGCTGGTCCGATGCCCCGACCAGGAGAACATATCCGAACTTGACAGATTGTCATAATTGGAAGCTTATCTCCGTACAATCAAAAGAAGGAGCTTGGGGTGACGGCAATGGGCTCAACCAAAGTCTTCAGGTTACGCATGTGTTAAAGAAAAAGGTTTCATCTTTGAAGATGGCATGAAAGACAAGTAGACCAAACCAGGCGTTGCGAATAGTTCAGGCGTCTGTACAAGCGGACGTTTGAGCATGACGACTGCCGCGCTCCAAACGACACGTTTAGTGATATATACGCGACTTTACACAGTGACCAGTCAATGAACAACAATTTCACCGGATCAAAGCATTGTGGCAATGACTCTTTTGACTCCTCTATTCTCACCATGAATTTTATAGTTGGATGGGTGCACCGTGCAAGTTTTTGAATATTCTCAGTAGTGTCCCAAGAGACCTGGTCGTTCTCGAGGACGACACGCCAACTGCGAAACTCAATTCAATCATGCGATTGTGGAGATTTGCCTCTTGACGCATCGACACCACAAATAAACACAGGATCTGGAGGGACCAACCATCGACTTTGATAACTCTCTGGATCAGTCAGAAAGCGAACGCAGCAGTTATCAGGTCACCACGAAACTGCTTTATATCAACCACGACTCCTGGGACCGATGAAATCACTTGTGATATTTGATCTACAGGATGCCTTTTGCGACTCAGCAGCCTTAATCAATAATTTCGATGCAATTCCACAGGCGCAGTCCCCTTCTTTGTCACCGACCTCTTGGCCCTCGTTAATCTCTACGGGAAGTCGGATCATGTTGACAGGTAAATTTCTGCGTACATCTACCAACATTTACTCGACTAGATCTAGCTCCATATCAACTTCCATGCCAATAAGAAGCAGTATGCATTCGAGTAAAAACTTATCTGGTGAAACCCCCTCCACCAGCCGGTTATTATCAGTGACCACAAGACCAAGCTCGCAGTCGACCTTCTTGTCGTCTACTATTCAAGCTTCATCTACAACGCCAGGCACCAATGTCCTTGCGAGTATATCTCTGTGAAATAACTTCTCCTTGTCACCGACTCTTGGTATGATACACAGCTCGAATACTATACTCGCCTCGCCACTCAATTCTCATCTCGCGTCTACACTGAGCGATAGGTATTTCCAATCGACTTGGCGGTCACCTACCAGTGCTTACTCAACGACCGCCTATCCATCGACCTCGACACCGGTTACACCAAGTACAATTTCCGCTCCCAGCAGTGTGTCACGCGACAGGGCTTGGGGCCTCTTCAACAACTCTCGCTCCCTCTTCACTAGCTTCTGGATCCACGGCACTGTCGGTAGCCTCTCCGACCGTACCATTCCCCAGCTCACGACTCAGCTGCACTTCAAGCTCTTCATCCCCGGCCTTGGCAAGCTCAAAGACCAATCTGCTGCAGACTGTCTCGGGAAACAGGAGCCTGGCAAGCGCAATAACGTCGGTCCAAATCAGTCCGAGCACAATCACACCAATTTCCTCCCAGAACATCACGGACTTGATTTCAACACTGTCTCTGCCGACTTTAAGCTCCATGGGTCTGCCACGGTCCGGCAGCCCAACAACCTCCCGCCTCAGTGCACTGTTCTTAGGCCCGTCATCCACAGGTTCTCGCAGGCAGCCCTATACAATCCCGGACTTCTCTACGGACAGTCTAGTTAGTGAGTCTTCAGTAACCTATGATTATTTCATCGTCTATCGGCATGCCGGACGACGTTATCTCAAGCCTTAGCCAGATACTGTCGGTGCTCTCCAGCTTATCATCCCCGACCTTATCTACTTATCAGGCCTCCATCGACATCGGTAGTCTACTTTTCTTGCCCCTACACCTTCGAAACCAGTTATTGCGCTTTCTCCACCGACCCAGGAAATTAGATCGTCCAGGATAATGACGAGTTCTTTGTCAGCTGAAAGCCCCTCGACCAGCGGTTCTACTGTTATGAGTACGTCCAAGAGAAAAGCAGGAATGAACAGTACCGCGACAATAACCGGCACGACTTCTGTGACTATTGAAAGCGCGGAGTATCCAACTATCACCGTTTGGGCGGGCACCACGCCCCCGCCACCGACTGTCACAGTCTGTCCATTATGTTCCCACGACATGGAAACTGGGGCACCGTCGGCTCCTGCTGGGCTCCGAACACCTTACTTTGGGCCGCATGGGACCGTACCGCAGACCACTAGTGTTACTGCTGCGACTTTGGCAGCCACACCGAGTACATTAGATAGGATAGAGAAGAGTATCTTCTCCACTACTGAGACCGAAATCCGCACACTAAGTCCAACAAGTCCCCCTCCAGCTATAAGCCCAGTCAGCAGCCGAGGCCCAGGGTAGTCCACCAATAACCAGCCCCAGCCCACACCGTTGACCACCTCACGCCTAATCGGCACGTCGACGAGGGATATCGATAGTACTTGGACAACGATCCCACCCTCAATCCATACAACGCAGATCAGGGAGGGATCAGGTGCTCAGACCAAGGCAACGTTCGGTCATTTGGTGCACCGAGTTGTTCCCTTCGCAGTCCTTACTACTTCGGTGGGTTTCTTGCGCTAGATAGATTTAAAATAAAATAAGTATCGCCACGTAGGTCACACGATAGGTTCCCTCCAGGTTTCCTGTACGGCAACATCCGCCTGCAGTGTTTAGCGCACGTGGCGAACCTCGCCACTGCTTTGGCTACTCCAGGAAATATAATAGTACGTATGCGCTAATGAGGCTCTTTGTAGTGTACTAGTAATTAAAGTCAGTCTGGGGTAGAGCAACGGTTGGCAACCCTTAATTATATACAGGGTTTATGATATGTGGGTGTTTGGCAGTAAGATAGTTGTTTTGGCAGGGGTTTCTTGCTTCGGACAAAATCTTCGTTCAGATTGAACCTTAGAGTCTGGTCTGAACCGCGTCTTTCTCTTTCTCTCTCTCTCTTTTCTCCCCGAGAAAATCTACTCCGGCAATTTTCTTGACTGAATCGCTGAACACAGGCAGGGGTGGTTGTGGAGGGAAGAGATAGTCTTGAATAGTGTGGATCGGATGTTCATGTCCCCGCTCCTGCATATCGCTCAGTGATGCTCATGGTCGTATGGCATGTGGATTTTGCAAATCCCACGTGTTCGAAGGCCAGTCCAATATGGTAGTCGATGAGTGCAATACCTGGCTCACCCCAGGGGGCCTGGGCTCAGATAGTTCTGGTGCCGAGTGATAGTTTGAAAGCAGGCGACAAGTATTCCTAAAGCAGAATGCTTACACCTGAGCTTGAGAATAGTGTGGGTACTAGGTGGGATTTAGTTATGAGAAATTGTATGCAACTTTGAGCCAGATTTGCCATGCTTTGCCGACGTTTCGATACTATTAGTATCATTAAAATATCCCTGGCAAGGTCGGAACTGTGGAGTCACCGACGATGCATCTCGAAATGATACACAACAACCTGATGATGTCCTGTCCTCGCTCTGTGTCTTTCCATTGTGCGGAGGCCAACGGATCATCGGTGTATACAGTTAGTCTTGACGAATGGCGTGCTGGACTTGAAGCCTGGCATCTTCTTGCGCCACACACACACACACAACAACTTCAAAAGTACAGGGTGCGTACTTTAAGTAGCCAACGTGCTGGGGCCAGGAGATAACTACCCGGATGGGATGGGTCTTTTAAAAATAGTAGGGTGCCATGGTGGTACCTCTGCAGCAGTGAGAAGAAGCAGGCCACGCGACCTCCTCGTGCGGGTGTGGCGTATCCCTGGGACCTGCACCCTCCCAAGCCAGTCAGCATGACCCCCTTTTCTTGTTCTCATTTCAGCCTGCATCATAGCAGCATAATAGCGGAAGACGCGCATACGCCCGCCCGGGAGGCCCCACCGGGACAAGCTGTATTGCTACCGACCACGTGCGCTTTAACCAATCGCAGAGATTATGACCGAGGCACCGGCTATAATGCCGTGCGCAATGTCGCCTACTAGGATCTTCAATAGCCTCGAGCAGCAGGACCAGCTGCATGTTTGTCAACATAGGGGTTAGTCACTTTCCTGGAGGAGGTGGGGAAAGAAGAAAAAGAAGAACAGAACGAAACAAAAAAAAAAGACGCTCAAGGATGTGTCTAGGGATTTTCTCTTTCGGTATGCCATGTTACTCTAGTAGGATGGAGTAAAATGATACTTCGCGTCTCAGGTGGCGATGACGAGATTCTACCCAGATCCCCCATCCTTCAAATCTAAATTCTGACGGAACTGCGGCACTCTGCCCACGAGGCTCTTTGAGAGATGTATATAAAATTGCCAAGGTCCGTCGATTTTCTCTTGACAGGTAACAACCTAGCCTAGTCGAACGATCTCCAGTCAGCCCCTCTGATCTTCCCGTTTTTTGTTTTCCCCCCTTCACTTTCTTTCCTTCCCCAGCCCTATATCCGATCCACCCCGTTTCGGCTTATAAGTGTGGCTTGTGGGCTTGGACGCCATGTTATCCCTCGCACTGCTGTCTTTGGCGCCCGCCGTGGCCCTGGCTGCATCTTCTGCGTATGCCCCCTCGCTCACCACATGCCCAGACGATACTCTGGTGAGGTCTGCAGATGGCATCTCCACCTCCGAGGCCAGCTGGATCACCTCGCGCAAGGCAAATGCCGACACTGCCCTCCAGGCGTGGCTGGCAACTGCGCTGCCTGATGTCGACACCACAAGCTTGCCCACCATCGCACTGTCGTCCTCGGGCGGTGGCTTTCGGGCTTTTCTTGTTGGTGCCGGTGTAGTCAAGGCCCTCGACAGCAGAGACAGCAATGCAAGCACTGCCGGACTCTATCAGGCCCTCACGTACCATGCTTCCCTGTCAGGTGGAGCCTGGTTACTGAGTTCTCTCATCACTGGGAATTGGCCCACAATATCCTATCTGGAGACCAACGTATGGGAGGCACAGCTGGGCGGCGGAATCCTGAACTCGAGCAGTTCCGCAACTGTGGCCGACTATGAACAGATCGCCGAGGACATCATAGCCAAGGCCTCAGCCGGCTTTCCGGTCTCTCTAGTCGACGCATGGGGCAGAGAGCTGTCGTACCAGGTCATGGCCGGTGGACAGGGCACTCCGGCCTTCACAATGTCCAACATCACCTCCCTGTCGAACTTCACATCTTTCAATGTCCCTTTCCCCATCATGACCGCCACCAAGATCAATTTTTTGACAGGGGAATGCGCTCCCACCGAGAACGAGGCCATATTTGAATTTACCCCTTACGAGTTTGGCTCCTGGTCGGATGACGTGTCCGCCTTTGTGAGCACCAAGTATCTTGGTAGCAACTTCACGAATGGGCTGGCCTCGGAGTGCGCAGTGGGCTTTGACAGGATTGACTGGGTCATGGCGACGTCGTCCGACATTCTGGAAGAGTTCATCTGCGACACTGCTCTTCAGGTTGATGTCACGGAGGATTTCCCCAGCTCCATCGTTGGCATTATTGAGGAGTACACACCGACAACCGAGTATGGATATTCCATTCTGGCCAACCCGTTCAAGAGCTTCAACTCCACCACGGCAACGACTGCCAGCTCCGTCTCTGGGCTCGACACACTGTACCTCGTCGATGGGGGCGAGCCAGAGCACAACGATCCGATCCTCCCGCTCCTGGAGCCCAGCCGCAACGTCTCGGTCCTCATCATCAGTGACAATGGCGCCGATGATGATGACTATCCCGACGGTGCGGCTCTGGTAGCTGCATATGAGGCCACGCTGACCGGACGGCTGGCTGGACGGTTTCCCCAGGTGCCCTCTGCGGGCAACTTCAGCACGCAACAGGCGCAGTTCTTTGGATGCGACGAGCCGGGTGCGGTGACTGTCATCTACCTGCCCAACGCAGACTGGACCTTTGCTTCCAACACGTCGACGCTGCAGCTCGAGTACACGGCCGCCGAGACAGCGGCGATGATCACCGATGGCTACGAGGTTGCGTCCCAGGGAGGAGACGAATCGTGGGCAACCTGTCTCGCCTGTGGTCTTATGGTGAAAGAGGTTGACTCAGCGAGCTTGCCCAGCGAATGTGATGCGTGCCTATCAGAGTATTGTTGGTATCCTTGAGGAGATGATGTATGGGCCTGACTCCGAAAGCCAAGGGATCGGGATGGCGGAGGGGTGCCGTACAGACACAGACGCACAAACGAGGACCTCGTCATGCTATTGCATCCTGTAATGAAAGGACATTCATGAGATACAAGAACATAATTAATGCCTACCTTGATGTACGTGCACTGTGGCGTAGTCTCACGTTTGACTTACTGCTTAGTTGGTAACTACCCAAGTGTCAGTCCACAATGTATCACGGATCCCTTTTGGAGGAGGGGGAAAAAGAGAGAGAGGAAAAGAAAAAGAAAGAGCCAGCTCCGCAGGCCAATCTACGTCAAACAATGCCCCAAGTAAATTCATGCCCAAGATTGATTATCTAATCACGCTGCACAATCTAGAGTGGGCCCAGCGTAGACGTGTCGTCACCCATTCGATCCGGATCATTCCCCAGGGCCACATGCACCACCATCTGGACACACACAAAGCTCCTCCTTCTCCTCCTCCTGCTGCCTGAGAAATTCCGTCCCTAACACTGAGCAAGCAAGCCTGCGCGTTGACAAGATGAGCGACTCCAGTCCCGCTGGTCTTGGTTTCTCAAAGTTCGTTCCTCCCAAGGATGTCGAAACCCACAAGGATATTCAGTACTGCTCGCAGGGCCATGTTCGGCAACGCCTAGACCTGTATCTGCCGAAGCCCGAGTCCCGCAGACCCGGAAGGATCCCGCTCATCGTTTACATTCACGGTCAGTAAGCCCGCTCCTCTCCAGCTCGAGGCCTCAATCATTGTCGACTGGAGAAAGAGAGACGGAGGGAGAGACACAGAGACAGACGGACATTAGAGGCTGACGAATAGTACCAAAAATCTCAGGTGGCGCGTTCATGTTTGGTTCTAAAGAGTCTACTCTGCTCCCTGGCCGACTGCTCTCCAAGGGAACTGCCATTGCCTCGCTGGACTATCGCCTGAGCGGTGATGCCATCTTCCCCGCCTCGGTGGAGGACTGCAAGTCTGCCGTGCGTTGGCTGCGGGCTCATGCCTCCGAGTATAATCTCGACGCGCATCGCATAATTGCGTGGGGAGAGTCAGCGTACGTTGTACCGCGATTCCTGCCTTCTCGTCCTGGGGGCTTGAGGAGTCTCGAGACCTTTGTGACTACCTAGACCACAGAGAGTGGCGTGACTCGGAGACTTTTTCTCGTGCGACAGCTGAAAGGAAGTGACCACTCCTACTGGCTCGAGGAGGGCCACGAATGGTCTATATACTTAAGTATATTAGCTGTCGGATGCCAGTCTCTCTCCACGCTTCTTTGTCTCAGAAAGATTTCTCAAGAAAGAAAAAAACCAACCTCTCTTTTGCTTGTAACCAGTTGAATACTGACACCCATGGTATCACCTCAGCGGTGCCCACCAGGCCTCTATGCTGGGGGTCACATGTGCCAGCTCCAGGGGGGACGAGTTTGACGTTGGTGACCATCTCGACACCTCGAGCGCCGTCTCTGGTGTGGTCGCCTACTATGGTCCGACGGATTTCCTCCAGATGGACAGCCAAGCTCCCAAGGACGGCAAGAGTATGCTGCACGATCCTGCCGACAGCCCCGAGTCGAAATACATCGGCGGCGCCATACAGGAGATCCCAGACAAGGTGGCCCGGGCCAATCCTGTCTCTTACATTTCCGACGACGAGAAGCCGCCCCCCTTCTTCCTCGCTCATGGGACCAATGATCACGTAGTGCCATTGTTACAGAGTGTGTTGCTGCAAGAAGCACTCAAGGGGGTCGGTGTGCCAGTGACCTTGCACGAAGTGGATGGGGCTGATCATGTCTTCCTCGGGGCGTCAAAGGACCAGATGAACGCTCTAGACGCTGCGACGGATGAGTTCTTAGCCTCCATCTTCGGCTGAGCAATTATAGATATATGAGGAGACGCTGAAGCCTGCACGAAGGCGATCTTTGATCCTGGAAAGAAGAAGAGAAGCAGCCCATTCAACTTGTATCAATTTGGGCTATGACACTTCACAATGACCAATGCTGCCTCCAGCAGGCCCATTAGACTACCGAGCCTAAAATGTAGTCTGCAGCTCAGGATAGCCCTTGGCCTGAGCCTCAAGGTCGGCAAAGACGGCTTCAGACGCGTCTTTTCCGAGGTGCTCCATCCGTGCCGTGTCCTCGTCTTCGAGCCTCTCTATTTCCTCGACGGGCTCCTCCTTCTCCTTGTTCTTCTCGTCCCTCTCATCTGGCTGCAGGGCCTTATCGATGCCTGAGGATTCGCCCACGAGAAGGAATTGCGCGTTGGGGATGAGGTGCTTAGGTAGGGTTCCCATCCAACGCAGCGATCGAAATTCGTCGAGGATCTATGCACACGTCAGTCACTAGATATGTCTATGAGCCTCGGCTCAACGTACGTCCTTGGAGAACTCGGGAGCGTCTGGCAGCTGAGTGTTTGCGGGGGCAGGATACTGCGGGTTACGAGTGCTGACGATCCAACTACCCTTCTCCTTGAGACCCATCGCCGTCTGGACTTGATCAAGCTTTTTGGGGAGGGTCAGCATGTATGCCAGATGGCTCTCCCTCCCGGTAGTGGTGATTGCGTATACGCCTTCGCCAAAGGGAGAAGCCGCAGGAGAGTGGCGGTCGACACCAGCCTTGGTCTGGTAATCGTTGGACGCCAGGAAACTCTTCTTGAGCTCATCGAACGAGGCATCGCTCTTCTCGACAAAGGCAATCCAGCGGTCCCGTCCAGACTGAGGCAGAACCTTTTTGGGGACGGCAATCAGACGGGAGTTGCCAGCATCGCCAATCGGCCCATCCCCAAGCTTCGCGTCCTTCGGGATGGGCCTGAGGATGATGTAGCTGCGAGCAATATCGCTAACTTTTTCGGGGTGGTCAATGCCGATGCGACCGCGGAAGAAGAAGTAGATGATGCCCTTCTCGAGGATGTTGGAGGGCGTCGAGCCCTTGCGGCCGTGAGGTTCGAAAGCGCTGTCTTGATTCGTGATCTCGATTTTCTTCTGTTCAGACTTGTTCCCGTCGTCGTCATCGGCCTTCTCAGCAGTAGGGTCATCCACCATCTCGCCCGCCTCCTCTTCCTTATGGGCTCTTGAGGGTGGAAAACCCGTGTCAGTGGACAGTACGCAATTTTAATACAAGGAGTCTTTGTAGGAATTCCAACCAACCCGTTTAGAGACTCGTCCAAGGTCAGCTGTTTCCCCGCGTCATTCTCCTTCTTGGGAGCCTTGGATGGAGGCGACGGGGCGGACTCGTCCAGCTTATGCTTGTCGCCGGTAGTAGCTCCTCTGCCTGATCTCGTCTGGGTCATGATGGCAGCTGGGGTGATTCTTTAGTCTGGGTTTTTTGGAGGATGAGAGCTGAATTGGCGTTGAGGTTAAAGGGGAGTTTTGTCGGTTCGTGAGGAAAGGAGACGTCCACCTTACACCAGCACGTACACAGTGCACTTGTAGACCTGCAAAATTCAGGGACGTGTTGGTTGGTTAGCATTTGGCTTGGGTCGCACTTTCCCAGTCGCGCAGAGACGCGTCGTGCACTACAGTAGACGAATGTCTCATGGATGATGTCATGTTTGCCATCGTGACCTAATCATTGCATCGTTAGAACGTAATTACTTGTTCAGGTAGGCATTTGAGAGTTAGTCCCTCGTCTTTACTAATCAATTCATCCACAAATGTCAAAATAATATCGCCGACGATGCTTGGTGATGTAAAACATGCATCTCAAAAGTCACGATCCCGTCTTGATGTTCTGTGCAGGACTGTTTATTGACTGGCGACGGTCGCGATTATCACATGATACTTGGCTCAACGAGTCAGTCTTTGGCAGTTCACCGCCAGGGTCAATGAACGTGATATGCTGGTATGCTGAGGATATATTGCTCAGATTTCTTATTTGATTTGACCAGTGTTGGATGATCATTTAATATCGAAATTTGTTCGTTATTTGGTAGGGTTTGCTTCCGGTGTCACTTCCTCACTGTAACAGACCTCCGAGGCTGCTTGCCAGTCCCCCCATACAGTTCCTTATTCCCGGCCCTTCACTAAGCAAGTATTACCCCTCACTGCTCTGGCCCTACACTGCGGCTGCTAAAAACTCTTCCACAGCGGTCAGCCCCCCCCCCCCCCCCCCCCCCCGCCCCCACCCCCCCCCCCCCCCCCCACCCCCCCCCCCCCCCCCCCCCCCCCCCCCCCCCCCCCCCCCCCCCCCCCC
>JACWST010000342.1:0-31454 GCA_014850475.1 Cryphonectria naterciae | reverse complement strand
CTGTCGGATACCTCACCGGACTGCACACTGGAGGGTCGGGGGGGGCGGGTGGGGTTTTTTTTTTGTTTCTTTTTTTTTTTTTTTTTTTTTTTTTTTTTTTTTTTTTTTTTTCCCTTCTCCTTTGGTTAAAATATATGCTCTGTTCGGGAGCTATCAAATTTTCATGGCGGCAGTCCCTGACCCCCTTACAGACATTCGCAGACTCGGCTAAGCAGCCATGAATCTCGCAATTTCTTCTTTCCTCATGTACATTACACATCAATGTCGTCAGCTATCGTCAAGTGTGCAGCTGATGGGAGCCCATAGGTTCGGGTGCGTGTCTTGCTCGCGACCTCCGGTCCCGAGCGTCCAACAGTGACCGAAACGACTACATCTCATTTCTATTATTGTTTTCTATCATTGTGTCCGTGGCTTACATAAACGCAATCGTGTATAGCAAAACTCGGCAATCTTTCGAATGTGGGCTCATTTGGTGGTCATCATCTGGACAGCTGAGAGGCTGAACTTTTCGCGGCTGGACTCTTTCTCGGGGGCCAATCGACAATTTGTTTCATATCTTGACTTACGATTGTGCAGGACAACCAGACGAGGTTTCTGGTGTCTCTCCCCTGAACAGCCGCAATTAGTTGTGGCCTTCCATACCTGGCTTTAGGTCTGTCCAAGTTGGTCAAGAAATAGGGCCCCTCAGGCACCATCAAGCATCTCACCCCGACCCCAAATCCATACACATCAGGAGTACCATATTTCCAACCTCGTCATTTTCGTTTCAATTTGCCCACGTGTGCTTCAAGCATGACTGCTCAGTAATATATACCGCAGGGATTCGTACATGGTCTTGTGTGGTTACACCAGCCTTATGAGGTGGTCTGCATGTACGGTTAATCATGGACCGGCCCCATGGTATTGGAACGATATTTTAGGTGTCATTCGTGCTGCCAGCGAGTTACTCGCGTGAGCACAGACTCGCAGATATGAATCGAGCTGTGTAAGGATGACAGAAAGAAAGAGAGAAGAGGGTGTGTGTGTTGGGGGGGGGGGGGGTGCAATGCATGGAACTTTTGATCAAGACTTTGGCGGAGTATCTCACGCACTGCCTCAGGCATGCCCCATCCTTCTTCGTGGGTCCCGCTTCAAGCCCACCGAGTCGCCTCGAGAGGGAAGCGTCATTACCATTCCCGGACGAATGATCTCATTCTGGCTATGATCCCGCAGGCCGTCGTCCATAAAAGCTGCGGAAGGATTTTATTTGGGGCTGGATAGGGAGAGAGTGATTGCCGAAGCGACCACCACGAGTGACTTGGGAATATTGCCGCAGGTACACTGTCGACCTATCGTTACAATTCTCATCACATGGGCTATCGGCTGCACAGGACTGGATTCCTCATGCGAAGGATTAACTTATGCTATATCATCGGACACCTCTTTCCTATAGTGGAAACCCCGTCTCTAGGCTGTGAAGCATCACGACGCCCTGGTGCGGCTTGGATGAGAAGGGGATTTGAACACTGCCTAAGGCATAGTTGTGACAAGCTAGATGAGGCTTTCTCAAGAGACATGGAGAGCGCCGAATTGCCCACGAGACTACTTTCTTCTGGGATGTCTCCGGATCCTCCTAGCCATGAAAATCGCAACCAAAAGAAGAGGACCAAGCAGATTCCCGCAATGAAGAATGGATGGGGGTTCTAGATCAGTATGATCATACTAAGACGGCAAGCACATCCATATCTAGAAAGCATTGTATTATAACTATTGTTTGGTCCCTTCGTGGGTCTGGTACTGAGTGCCGGTGGTGGCCGAGTATCTACAGCCTCATCCTCCCCCCCCCCCTTGCGGGGACATTCTTCGGGTTCTTAAGTGAGCTACACTTCATTAGGCTCATACCCCACTCATCCCTCTCCAATCGGCTTTGTTTTTTGTTGAAACATGGCTTTGGTACTGGGCCCTCTCTCAGCGTTCAGCACCGAGACGAGGCCGGCCGTTGCATACCTTTTGGAGGTACCTAGCTGTGTGTGCATGTCATCCACTTCTTATGTGAGCCACAGCCATGTGCGGCTCTAATCTTTCTCGAGATGCATGATGATGCTGTGGGGGGTGGTCCAGGGGCAAAGGTGCATGCACTTACCTACTTAGTATGTTGTCGAGCCTTATTTCAGCCCTATGTGCTAAGGATCTCCTGCCTCAAAGACGTTGAGACCGAAATGATTTCGTCCTAGCGGCTATTGCGATAAACTTAGAATTTATTGATCTCATTCGTTTTTGTCGTATTATCATTCCTTTTCTTTTCTCCCCCCCCCTCGTGGGGGGGAACTCCTCCATGCACAAGTCTCCGCCTCGAATGCTCCTTCATCACACAGTACACCATTGACCGAGACCTCCTTGGCTTGTCATCTCTCGGCTCCGGACTTTATAGCTGATTTTGAGAGCGGTCGTATTGGGGGGAAAGAGGATCAGCATTTGTGGTCCTGCCCTGTCTCTGTAGATTAAGAAGGAAAAAGTGAGATACAAAAGAAAAGAGAAGACAATGCTCAAATTTACGCCGAGGCTTATCATGGAGCAGGTATACATTCGTACCGACACATGTCGTGGTCTTCGATTCTCTCACTTATATTTGTCTGTTATGTCAAGTCACATTGACTGGATAGAGACATGTCGCGATGTGCTTTTGCTCCCCCTTATGTGATCACCAGGGCTTTCTAGCTGGCGGGCGATGCAGAGCAGCTGATGATCACTGGATTTTTCCAAGGATGACGGCCTCATATTAATCTAGAGTCAAGGCAGAAAGTGGCACGCCGCACCGTTGTCCAGACCCTGGCAGTCGTGCGATCGCCTTCCGGTCAGGCGGTAAGTGTACGTCCTCAGACTGGATATAAGATCCTGGCATCCGTCGTCGTCTCAATAAATCTCTCTAGACATCATCAATCATCCTGTTTGTTTCCTAGTCTCGACCTTCTTAAAGAGATCTGAACGTTCCTAGAGGGACCAACTTGGCCTACCACATTCACAAGCGCCTCAGGCTAAACCATAAAGATGCCTCACTCATCAAAGGACAAGAAGAAGCACTCCTCGTCGAGACATAGTCATGGGCACTCCTCAAAGTCTTCTTCCCACCAGCAGCAACCACCGGAATCGGGGAACTCGACCCTCTCGTGGTGGAACTGTGTACGTATTTCGTACATAAGTAAGGGGTGTTCCAGAAACTAACATACTGTTCTCGGCATTCAGTGCGTCTGTGGAAGGGGGGCTCATACATGTACAGTCGACCTCCAGTGCACAAATGTCCACTGTGCTCACCACCGTTGTCGTGGTTGCTCTGTCTACCAGATTCCGTGAGGCATCATAAACTTGTCATCCCTCCTTGGACCTAGCATAGTAAGTGCCACCACCAGCCTTGGTCTTGTTTCTGCATACAACGACCCCCTTCAAATGCATGATCCCTGACTTGTGCGCTGCAGTACCATCCTGTCATGGTGCCATGGGGATGCACACATGCTGATGACGGCTTGAACTCGATGATGCTACACTGCTCTTGCTTGCTTCCTTCCTTTCCATCTTTTCTTTTTTTGATTTCTGGCATTTACACACATGGCTCGCGCAGGAATTTTCACAAAAGGTTTATAGAGTTTCCTTCGGGCAGTACGATACATGCAAAACTTATAGATGGATGGATTAGGACTCCAGGGACTACGCGATTTTATTTTTCTTTGTTGTTTTCTCATACACGTTATTTGTATATCTTGAGGGATCTCAGATGGGTTCTTGATCGAAAGGATATTGTAACGTGCTTCATTCTTGTCAAGCCGCCTTCTCTCTCATTTTGTTCTTCCCCCTCATCCAATCCTGTTTTTGTGGTCTCTTTCTCTTCTCATGTATCTAGAAAGCTCCTGTCTTAGCACCTGCATTCGTTCTGCAGCTGCAGCTGTTATTCCGTCTCACAAGTCATGCTTACCTGCTGATGCTGAGCCGTCCCGCCCGCATGTGTAATCTTCATCTCACACACACGTACAAACTCTGCTTGACGCGCATCTTCACACGCAGCCTTATCTTTCGGCCCCATCACCGAATAGGTCCGCAGAGATCATCTGCACTCTAGCCGAGGCGTAAAAAAGAATCTCTTGCTATTCCACGCACGTGTAGTTTAATTTCGGTACCACGTCGTCGTATGAAACTGTAGACCTTGTCCTTCACACGCGTTCCTTCGATCCTTTCTTTCTCATATGTTAATCTGGCCGCGCAAGCACGTAACGTTGTAGTCTCAGAACCACAGCCGCGTAGCCTCTACTGTGTGCCAACACGGGCTTGCAAAGGTGGATTTCATGTAGCCCATCGCTGCTGGCCGCCTTGGTCACTGTAGCGTGACAAAGCGTATTCCCTTCAATGATATTACAAGGAAAATCACAAGGGAATAGTCAGAGAGCCTAACAATCTGCCCAATTCCCATGAAGGCATGTGTTGCCGGAGTCATGCGGTGTGGAATGATCCTCCGAAAGGGCGTGATGCATGTCGTCCCAGGCAACAGGTATCTGAGCCAAAGAACCGCCTCAACGCACACACCCAGGAAGCAAAAGAAAAAGTGGTGTATAGTGAGGCTGGGATGGTGTCCACCCATCCACAAAGTCGAGAAGCACCACCATTGCAAAGGCTCTCTCCCACCCTGCAGTGCCTTCGCTATAGGATGTGATCAGAAAGCATCCAGGCCCCTGCTGGCGGACCTGAGAGCACCAGGAACCAGCCACTCTCTAGCCAATTGCTGCCTGAGAGGGCTCATGTGCCGGCGTGTCGTAATTTCGCGCTACTGTCAAGGACATGACCAGTCCCTTAGGCTGAGGTGGAGGGGTTCAACGGTGATGAGTGGGACGTGAGACCTTTCCCGAAGCACTGGCGGGGAAGTAAGCCTGTTATTAGAGCTGATTGTAACCCTGTGGTCTTTTCTGGGCACGGTCTGGAACGATCAACAGGCTCCTCCTTGTTGTGATAGACCGCACAGACTGAGGTGGTAAGGGCCAAGAGAGGCAGGTTCACGGGCTGTGCTGAGCCTAGATGATCAGGAAAGTAAACAACGACGTCAGAAGCTGACGATGAAAAAAGAGGGCTGTTCTACCGGCCACATGGCAATACGCCCTACATCAGTCGCCGTCCCTGTGAATCTCGTGAATATGTTCTGCATCCACGCTGCCCTCCGCCCCCCTGCCTTCTCTCCCATCTGCGGTGGTCCGCGGGAAGTACCTCTTCCTCTAAATATCCTGGCCTAGTGATCTCCTCCGATGGAGAGCATTCAAGTATGCCAGTCTTCCTTTCAGCTGTCTTCCTTGAAGCAGCAAAGGGGCTAGTGTGTGCAGCTTGTGTCGATCACTGACAGACCAGCATGGGCTCCTGTAAACCGGTGCTGCTCTTGAAACAGGTCGAGGTCAGCTGCCAGTCCAGCTGTCTAACAGCTCAGCTGTTGTTGACGGAGATGATGAACGATACGGTATGAAGCGACGGAGGTGCAGAAAGAACATGATACTACCACCCTCCCCCCCCCCTCCAATCCCCCCTTTACCGAGCGCGCTTCATCTCCTGCGTCACAAATGCGCTCCATTGTTTTTCTCGTTGAGAAGATATAGAACCGATGGGAAGAGAAGCAAAAGGATTGCTCAGAGCTAAAGCTTTGGTACCCCCGGCTTGTGTGCAACCATGTAGCTGCGGGTGGGTAATGTCTGACCACACCCTCCTTCAGCGGGACAATTGTTGATGCGGCACACACTCACTTTGGAGTGACCAGGGAACAGAGAGACAAGAGAGGTGGGCGTAATCTTGACCCTGAGAGCTGGAGGATGAGGCTCTTTGGCTTGTGTTTCTCCGCACGGTGCGGCTGCATGCTTCATTGCAACCACACCTTCTTGACTCGCCACCAGACGTTGCTGCTTTGCAGGACTAGTCCATCACGTCACCCCCGGTCGTTGGTACTTTCGTAGGCCATAATTAAGCTACTGAGAGAGAGAGTTGGGTCCCAGCCACTGAGATCGTAGTGACATATCCGTGAGTCGTCGGCAGGAAATTGACTACCCTGCTTCACACACACTCTTCAGAAATCCTTCAATCTTTTACACCAATAGTGTGCACACTCGGGCTCCCATCCGAGACATGAAATATCGGTCTTTCATCTGGCCCATGGAACTAGCACGAACTCTGTCCCAGGTTTGAACACGAGGGCGTATAATTTGTACGCCCGGGCCGCAACAAGGGCCAACGGCTGTGGCCTGGATGAACAGCAGGGGGATGGATCGTCAGGCTTCGCAACTTGACATCTCCCGCTTTTCATTGAAAGAAAAAAAATAGTTTGTCAGAGCAAACCCGAATTGTAGACAGAGTTACCATTTGCGTAGGGAGGATTGTGAGCATTGATCCAGCCTGCTCGGAGAGTCAAATTGTTGTGGCTTGCGACGCCTCATCGCCCAGGACAGTCGAATACCAAAAAGAGGAGGGAGGGAAAAGAAAGCGAGAAAAAATTTCAATCCTCTTACACCAAGGTAAGTAGACCGCAACCGCTTTACTCCTCTCTAGTAAGCCTAGGCCTGAGTGGGCAGGTAGGCTGAGCGTCCTGGCTGCTAGATATGCAACTGAGAGCCTGTCTGCTGCAGTGGCTTGAAGTTATGCCCTCGACCTATAATACCTAGGTATCCATCAAATATGAGCTTTGCTTTTCTGCCATCCCCTGGAGCATGCTCATGTGGGAGGGCCACTGAGACCTTGCCAACTAGGAATTCCTGCCTTTTTTGGACAGAAAAAAAAGATAGCCAGGCCCGATCGCATTCCCGTCCAACGGCATGCACATGCTGCCTCGCCAACGTGATATCTGATGATGGCCAATCGGGAAACCTGCGTGATTCCTAGTGCAGTAAAGCACATATTCTCTGTCATGGCTGGTTCTCTGTCTCGAGGTTATATTGCTAACGTCTACTTCTGGTGTCGATATCCTGGGCTGAGGTACAGGCGCAGCCCAACAGAGACGTCGATTTGTACAAGCATTTCAGGCCCGCCAAGATGTATCAAGATTCGGCTTCATCGTTGCGCCCTGCGCCCTATAGGGAAAATCCTTGTCATGGCAGAGGGAGGGATGTGTGGCAATATCAAATATGTATGGCTAATGAAAAATGGTGGAGAAACAGGAACATTGAAAAGGAGACGAATTTGAGAGGGGGTCAGACTTGACCTGTCCATAGCAATTAGTTTATGCGGCTCTTCGAGAGCCAAGTAAAATGAACTGCTCATTGGATGAGCGAGCGTGGAGTTGCATTGCAAGGTTTTCGATGACACCCAGCCATCCTTTGTCTGGGATCTGCTGATGCTGACCTAGGGTTACACGACAGAGTACGAACAAAGACAGAGATGTGTACATGGAAAATTATAAGGGGGAAGTAGGAGAGGGGGTGGCTCTGTAGACAGATAGCCTCTGGACCTGATGCTGAGATCGGGCCGATGGTCATCCAAAGGATCAAGGACATTGCCATGAAATTTTTTTTGGGTTGTGTATGGTACATCAGCAATTTCAGAAGATTTTGGAGTTTGGTTGGATGAAATCGAGACTATCAAGGCTTGATCAGCGCAAGTGAAAAGAGAGGGGGGGGGGGCGGGGGATGTAGAAGATGTGAGGTTTGCTGGCCTAAAAGGGACTGACTCGTTTGGTACTGCACAGTAAGCCAAAAAAAAAAAAAAAAACCAAAAAAAAAAAAAACCCCCCCCCCCCCCCCCCCCCCCCCCCCCCAACCCCCCCCCCCCCCCCCCCCCCCCACACCCCCCCCCCCCCCCCCCCACACAACACACACCAAAAAAAAAAAAAACAAAAAAAAAAAAAAACGTCATTCGGCGAAGTTTACCGGGGAAAGGAGGGGTAGAGTGAAAGAGAGCTCAACTCTCTTCCCTCAAGCTCATCCAGCCCTCAACACCATGCCCCAAATTGGGTCATACCATCACATTTGGCTTGTGCGCACGCTGCGATTATCGACTTCCGAATCACATTTTCAACCCGCAAGCGCGGCGCAGCAGGGGCCAAGGCGTTTTCAGATGCGTCCCGAGCTGTCGTCTCAATGACTGATGGACCACTTGCTAATGATGGTCTCTCCAGGTCGCTCGCGAGTCTTCGCCGCTAGATTGGCGAGTCCAGCTCACGCGGCTGCTTGGGGCTACGAGCGGTTTTTTTCAAAGAGGATGAGCCACAGCAGCCACTTTTTCCCCAGCATCCTGGCTCTCAGGTGACAGGAAGCTCCATCGGTGGCCCCATGCTCAGCCTTATTCAACACGGTCTTGAGTTGAGGGGCTCGAAGCAGTTCTCCGCTAAAAAGCCATCGCCGTTGATAGCCTACCATGACGACGATTGCGCTCTTTTGTATGCATCTAAGCTAGGCCTTGGATGTACACGAGATTCATGGGGCCGCAGGCCCTCGTCGTCAAGTAACAAGATATGGCATTCATTTCCAGCGGCCAGACTTTTCTCTGTTTGTCTCCTTTCGTTTCTCTTTTCTTTCCCGTCAAAACAAGGCTTGTCGGAATCCAACTTGGCACAAGTTGATCCCACCAGCCCGAGAAACTCTTTTCCGATGTCTAAGCCACTGTATGTTTTGCCAAACTTGATGATGGTGCGCAGAAGTGCGAACCACCTGGGCACCACCAGCAAGTGCAACTTTTTGCCCTACCGCCGCAGCTTGGCGGGCTCAGCACGCATGACCATCATCAATCAAGATTTTCAATGAAGCCTGGGTCATCATTTCATGTCTTTGTCCAATACCTCTTTCTAACTCTCTCAACCGAGGTTTTGTCTCTCTTCGTCGGAGCGTCTTTTTATTTCCCTCTTCCGTCTCACGTGAGGCCAGGGCTGAAGTGAACAGCTATTGCCAGATACCTCCGTGTTTTTATCTAATGTTCATGTAGATTTATTCATCTCACGTCTGTTGCCTTGCTTCTCCGCTAGAAGATGCCTAACTGAACCTTACGTTGACTCATAGGTCCACGATAATCCCGCAAGCCCTCCCGAGTCCGTTCTCGGCGAATCTCGCCCTCGTCTCTAAGACAGGCTCCTGGAGATCAACTCACCTTCTCGGAGTACGGCGCCGGTGGCGAGAGGGCATTGATCTGGGCTTTTTGGGTTGGTTGGATCCTCTGGCATGTGCCAAATAGGCTTCATAGTCTGTCTCGACAGGACTGCAATCCTTCCACGGAAACGAAGCCGCATTTGGCTCGCCGATGGTCACCGAACTAACAATCACAGCCCGCCCCTCTGGTACACCGATGAGGTCCGGCTAGGGACTCCATATCACTCTCTTACTCTTTCTCGAGGCGAGGTGGCAAAATTTCTTTTGCTGCTGCATGGGGTCATTGCTCAGGGGTCAGCTTCTGGGAAGCCCTCCACCGCGTTTGCAACTTCCAACGCTTGTGTCATTGCTATGTCACGATCTGTCTCACCCTGCTCGATACCCAGGCCCTGGTCAAGGAACTCGTCCGGCCTCCTCATGCTCGGGCTTCGATTGCACCTTCGAGAAGGAAGCATCTTGGCCTGAGGATGACAAGTCTGCCTTCCTCAGGGGCTTGGCCTCCCCACCCCTTCGGTGACCTGGTGAGCGTCACCGGGTTTGGTGATCCAGTCGTCGGAACTTCCTGCGCCATCGACAGAGACCTCGCTTAAGGATGGATGACTTTGATTCGTCTTTTCGCGCATGACACACCTCTGTCCATAGAATGGGGGCTTCGCCTGGGATGGATCGACCGGGGCGGATTTTCTATTTCTCAAAAGTCATCATGCCTTGCTCGCCGTTACTGGTTCCGCTACGTCTGGTCGGTGGGTCCGTCTCTCGCCTTGTCTGTACTGATGATCAAGACTTTAGGTGCTGCGATCTTACCTGGCGGCGATGATAAAAAGAGCACTGCTGCTTCGCATTCTCAATAGTACCCGTGACACTCGAGACATTTTTCACATCGAAAAGCACGTTGTATTTGCCCTCTCACCTCTCACTATATAGTTTACAGTACGTTCAGATCTTCTGCCACCCCGTTGAGCAGCTACCCTTCCGAAACCCTCCAGTCTCGAACCAACATCACCACGTGTAATTATGCTCCGTGGCGGCTCCCGTAGTGAAAGCGAAGTAAGTCATCAAGTATCCTCCATAACTAGTTCTCCTTATACACTGCCAATGTCCTAATTTGACCCTGTACAGATCATCTACACTCAGGTCAACGATAATGGCATCACAAAGACCTGCGAGATTCGATACCAGAATCTCTGGTATTGTTACTATTGCGGCAATGGACCGATGTCGCCCTCAATCGATATGCATTGCACATCCTGTCATCGTCCACGATCGCCTCACAGCACCACCGAGAGGCATGAGGTCGGCCGCCGGTGGATCCAATAAGCGACTTTATGTGTGCTTATTGCTCTCGAAGCTCGATTGCCTCTGCGTCTTGGTTTATCTCGCCTTCGGTTTTCTTTTTTTGGTCACACGCTTCTGGACGCTGCTCACAACGAGTGTTCGCTTGTTCCATCTTCATACCTTATACAATTACCATCTTGCCTTGATTCGACGGGTGGTATCCGAGACCTCTCTGTGTTTTTGTCCCTTTGGACTGAAGACGAGATCATTAGGTTAACGCATTTCTCATACCTAACCTATACAATGTGGCACTCTATCGTCTTTTTTATCAATGTATTATAACTGTATTTGTACGCATTGTTATACACAGGATCTGGCAAGGTGCGGGAGGATTTGTCTGATTTTTTTCCTTTTCCTTTTTGTGCAAGTATGCAGAACTGAAGGTTAGATAGACATTGAGTGTATGTTTTTTGGAGAGGAGGTGTACGATATGGCATTGAAATAGACTGTATTTCTCCCCCCCCCCCCCTTAACCCCAACATGAACGGTCGCTTCAGATCTCACACAGATCTCACAATCGGCCATATGCTCCAAGATTACGGGCTGTTTGCCCGAAGACTCGCGACTTGACCCGAGAGCGTGGGCCAGGTTCTAGGCGTCTTCCAGAAGCCTTCCATGACCAGGGATTCTACTGAAAATCCTTCCTTTCTCAGATCCATTCCTGAACCCACCCCCCCTTCTTTTTCCTTTTGCTCTCTCCCTACTGTTTTTCATTTCTTCCTCGTCCCTGTTCCTTCATTTCAGACTTCAAGTGTGGTGTGCAGGCAGGGGCTGCATGTTTCCCCGGACACATCACATCACATGTCAGTTCTGCATACCCATAGTGCCAATCACATCTGTAAATATGCAAATATCTCACACCGGTTGAGAATAAACCTGATTTTGTAAAATTACTAGAGATGAATCCTCCTCAAACCTAAGCCTATGAGAATCACGAAGTTGTCACCTAATTTTCAGCTGCGTGCATGTCTAATGCGGTATCCAGGTCAGCAAATTTCCCACGCGTTCGGGACCTCAGCACACACACACATACTCACAGACATTGCCGCCGGTGAAATGGCTCCCATGCTCTGCAGACCTGATCTCACCCCCCCCCCCCCCCCCCTTCGTTCTCTTCTTTCTTACCCTTTCTTTTCAATCAGCAGTGTAAGGCTCCCGAGGACAAGTTTCCACAGGCTGTCTGGTTTGGAACTCAGGACGCCGCGCCCAGAGGAGAAGCAAGAGGAGGGGAGCCTGTGGCTCACACCGAGACACAGAGACGAGTTTCCCACGATGCAGGATAGACTGTGTTGAAGAGAGGCCTCACAGTCACCGAAGTGATTAGCGTCTCCACATCCCTACACCGACGATGGCGGGATGTGCAAAGCACTACACTCAAGCTATTCTAGGGTCACATGGGCACCATTGGTGAGTGTGCAAACTCAAATGAAAAATGGAAGTCAAATCCTTCTCTTCTTGTCCCTAACTCAAAAGAAAGGAGAATGAAAGGGGGGTGGAAGGAGGGAGGCTGAGGAGAGACAGGCCCACGGCAGCACAGGCAACAGGGGAGGGCCGAGAGTGAGAGAGAGGGAAGGAAAATAAAGAGGATAAAAAGCTCGTCAGCATGATTAGGTATGATTACACACAAGAGAAGTACCATGCCTTTCAACCTGCCACGTAATGTTTGTAGATATAGTCTGTTGAGATGTGGATATGACAACGAGGCTTCATCCAGTAATTCTAGGCAGAGGGCGCGCCAACATGAAATCAACGTGACAGTGTGGAATCACTGCAGAATACATCAATACCCTTGGCAAGGCGATCACTGCCTGTCATCACAGGACCAAGGAACTGCCACCGCCCGATCAGTATGTACCGCTTGTTAGGCGTCTCGTTCAACTCCTCACGCTTCTTCTCTCTGTCTCTCTGTCTATCTTTTTTCTTCTTTTTTTCCCTCCTTGTTTTATCCTTCCTCGTCTCTGTACCCCTGTACAATTGGTGTCTTTTCTCCTCCGAGAGGGGTTGGGTAGCTGGGGTCAGGGCTCTTCCCCCCCCACCATCCCCCCCTGGAGTGTGGTAGACGAACCCGTGGGCCGGAAGGCTTCGCTTGCTGCTGCACGACATCAAGCCCCCCGGTCCGAACGCCTGTCGGGGTGGAGGGTCGACGACGGATGGGCCCAGGTGACGTGAGGCGAGGCGGACCAAGGCTCCCCTGCTGCGCTCTCATCCACATCTACTTATAATGTTGTGATGCCGTCGGCGGAACGAACAGTATCACCACCCCACACAAGCTGTATGCATTCAATTTGCGGCAGATTTCGCGCCGCATCAAATGCGTCCTCAGGGCAAGCCGGGATGGGATTGAGTTGAGTGGAGAGAGGGCGGCAGAGAGCGGCGGTGAGACACAGTGATCAATGGAACATGGTTGCGTCCTAGGCACCTGTGCATGTCGGATCGGGCTCGCATGCATACCTTCTTCCCACATGCCTCCATCCTTCAGTAGAGATTTGCCAGCAGTCTCCTCCTCCCGATCCTTCTCCTCCTCTACATTGTCTCGGAGTTCTAGACAGCCTGCAGCCACAACCGCCTCTCATCCTCATGCGGGTGTCAGCCCCTATAGCCGGTAGATGCTGCTGGCGTTCAGGACGGCGCTACGGCAGTGTCAGGAACATAACTACGTGAGCGACCCTTGGGCCCCTGCAGCCGTTGGGAACTTTGTACGCGGGGACGAGGCCGTTAACCTAAAGGCCCTCCTCCTCTTCTGTTAGCCGAGTAATATGTCGATAGCGTGAAGGAGGACTGAAGGATTTTCTTTCTTGATCATGAGGAAGGAAGAAAAAGATGAAGAGGGGAACCCCCCGGAGAACAAACAGCATTTATGCTTATCTTCACAGTCATTGTATTACTTGAATCGTCGATAGACTCTGATGAGACCCTCTGTTTAGTAGGTATACCCTTATTCATCAAAGATTCTGCTGCAGTGAAGTGGCTTTTCTAAAAATAAAAATAAAAATCACAGTCACCCCAATGTGTGCACCTGCATATAACATCAGTACATCTGTGACATGTTATTTGCCCCCTTCGCTTCTTGTCAACCAATTATTTCTTTCAGAGAGGCAGACATATAAATCTCTCCTTGTTCGTTTTTCTTGCATTATCTTTCTCTCTTTTCCCCCGCAACTTGTTGAGATCAATTGGACCCAACATATTTATTTTCCTTTCCTTTTTTACAGAGCATAAGTAGTTTGCCATAACCAAAAGCTACTGCAGTGGTTTCTCTCCACCACAACAAGAACCCCACACCACTTTTGCGACCCGAGGCAACAACCGAAAAAAAGAAAAAGAAGGAGAAAAAAAGGAGGGTCAACAACAACAACATTACGCAAACATGTCGTCGAATGTTCCCTCCCCTGACCTCACCAATCGCTCCCTCGAACCTCCCCCTGTGCCTCCTTTTGTCAACGTCCCCGGCCTCCCCAACTTCAGAGATGCGGGCGGCTACCCCATCGCCGCGGACCCCACCAAGATCGTCCGACGCGGCATGCTCTACCGCGCCTCCGAGCCCTCCAAGATCACCGAGCAGGGTATCGCCCTCGTGAGCCGCACCCTGGGCATCCGTAACGTCTATGACCTGCGCTCCCAGACGGAGATCGACAACGATGCCAGCGCGGGCAGCCGCCAAGTCAGGGAGTGGGCTGGGTCCCAGCGCATCTTCACCCCCGTCTTCTTGGAGGAGGATTACTCCCCCGAGGCCATCGCCGAACGGTTTGGCAATTTTGGTAGGGAGGGATTCACGGCAAGTCTCAGAATCTGCATGTGATGTCTATTTAAGCCTTTTTTTTGGGGGGGGGGGGGGGGAGGAGGGGTTGTTTCATTGCTCTGAGGCTGTGGGCTTGATATCAGCAGGCAGGCTTGCCAGGAGGGTGAGGAAGACGTGTTGGGGCGGGCTGTGTGTACACTGCATATGGCGATCTTGCATACTGGAATCGTCACCCCACCTCGACAAGGACCATGATGATATTGCACCTTCTCGGATCAACCGGGAGAGATTGCATTCTCTCCACATGTTGGCCTGGTCACATGAAATCTCACAACTGACCTCTCTCCTTTTGACCCCTCTGTCTCCATCCGTCTCCCTCTCGCGATCTTTATCCCAAAAGAAAAGGAGTGGGGGAGAAAAAAAAACAAAACAAATTGGCTAACACAAGAGGGACTCTCTTTTTGCCCTGAAACCTCCAGGGCTTTGTCGACGTCTACATGCGCATTCTCGAAGCCGGTGCCGATCCTTCCGGCTCCACGCCGTTCGCCATCATCCTCCGCCAACTCGCCCAACCCACACCCTCCCCCATGCTGGTCCACTGCACCGCGGGCAAGGACCGCACGGGCGTGCTTATAGCCCTGGTGCTGAGCCTGTGCGGCGTGTCTGACGAGATTGTCGCCCACGAGTACAGCCTGACGGAGCTGGGCCTGCAGGAGCGCAAGGAAGAGTTCGTCGCACACCTTATCTCGAGGGAACCCCTCCGAGGCCGCCGCATCGAGGCCGAACGCATGGTGGGCAGCCGCCCCGAGAGCATGGCCGCCACCCTGGCCGCGCTGCGGAACCGCTGGGGCAGCGTGGACAACTACCTCCGGGACCAGGTCGGCCTGACCACCGCCGAGATCGAGGCCATCCGCCAGAACATGATTGTTGACGCGGACGCTGAACGGCAGACCCCCGTGGCGTGGGAGGAGCACGCCCAGCTTATCGTCTGAGTCAAGCCGGCTGTAGTGTCTCAACAGCGTCTTGCTAGATACTTGAGCGGATAACACGGATGGGCATATAGAAGCAGCATGGCGACGGAGTCTCTTGGAAAGGACAGTCTTTTCTTCAGAGCAAGTTGCTAGTCCCTGGTATCAAACAATGCATTCATTCGTACATCTTTGCTATGCTTCTGACGACATATAGTGTCCCAGAGATTCCTTAGGCTTGACGAGCCTGACGGCGTGCTCGTGCTCGTGCGCTCTCCTGCCTGTGGTATAATAATCGCCTCCAGCCTCTATATGAGGGAGGGGAGAAGGCTTCGGAGTGTGTGTGTGTGTGTGTGTGTATAGTGTAGGCCGCTGCCTACGCTTAGTCGATCTTGGTAGGGATCTTGACCTGATCCTTCTTCCGGTCCTCTGACGGGATACCATACCTCCAGCCGACACCACTCCTCGCCCTTCCGGTCTTGCCCACGTCTTCGACCCTCATCTTCTTGAACCGGAACTCGAACCGCTCTGTAGGCACCGCCGTGGTGAGCTTCTTGCTGTGCTCCTCGACCGCCCGCTCCCGCGCCTCATCGTTCATCTGTGAGGCCCTCGCCTCCTTGACAAAGAGCGCCTCCGACTCCTTCTCGCGCATGCCCCCGTGCACACGCTTCTGGTGCTCGACCAGCTCCTTGTGCGGGATCCGAGCGTCGGCCGACATCATTGTGTGGTGGAAGGCCGTGGCAGCATCCTCGCGGGTGAAGTGTCGCGACTCCGACGTTGGTACGAAGAGCTGCTGCATTGTGTAGCCGTGGACGTGGATTTCGTTGAAAGGCTCCAGTGGTTGGACAGGCTGGCCCTTTGGATAGCTATGGGTCGGGACCATCTCGAGGACGGCTCGGGAGTAGGGAGTGGCTAGTTTCCTGCCCTATTTGGTCGTACAACACATACAAAGAGAAGGGTCAGCCGGTGCTTCTTTGCTCCCGAGTTTGGTGATGTTGCATGATGACAAGAGACGGGGTGTAGGCATTCTTTCCGCTCAGAGAGGCTCGCAAAGCTATTTTGTAACCACATTGTGCTGTCTTCAAGACTAATCGAATTTTTGTTGTACTCATCATAGGAAAGATTGGTAAAGGGGCAATGGGAGGAAGATGGAGGAAGAAAAATTTGGACGCGCAAGGCAACACATACCTCTTTTTCCCACTCCTTCTCCACCGTCTTCATTCTCACCACGGCGGCAACCCTCCTGTGATCCACGCCCAGCTGTGCAGACACCACCTTGATGGGCTCCTCGTCCATGAAGACCCTCTTCCAGATCATCTCGCGCGCCTCCTCCGACAGCACAGGCTGGCTAGTGAAGGTCGGGTTCGACGGGAAGGGGTGCCGCTTGGCGCTCTCGCCGCCCAGGTAGTTGGTCTGGCCGGGCTTGTGCGACTCCAGGTCCTTGCCCCTCGCTTTCATCCATTTTATGTACCCGGCCTTGGCGATTGTCACGTTCCGCCTCCGCTCCGTGGTTGTGGAGAAGGATCTCCTGGTTGAGGATGAGGGCGAGGGCGAGGGCGAGGACAGCGCTGGTGGTCGGCGCGCCAGCAGCGCCCGCTCGAGAGGCGACGCAGTGCTTGTGATTATAGAGCTGTTGGAGCTCGCCAGGCTCGAAATCTCTGCGCTACAGGCCTGTAGCGAGTGTGATGGTATCCTTGGGGGCATTTTTCTGATGAGAGGAGCTTATAAGGAGGGGGGACAAGGAGGGCGGCGGTGGAGAGGGGGCAGTGGCCCAAAGGTTGTAAAATCTAGAGCTTGAGCAGTCGTGGTGTGGGATGGTTTTTTATTAAAAAAAAAGAAAAGGCGAGGAAATTTCTGCGCGAGCTTATTAGTGGGCCAGTAACTTTTCAGCAAGATGCCGGCTCGATGGAATGGGGGTTAGGGTTTAAACTTTTTTATGGACAAGAATTCTGTTCATCCTCCTTGCTGAAACCTTTTTACGACGTTCACATGCCCTCCGTACAGGATTGGAAATTATTGTCCATCGTACTGTGTCTGTTGGCACCTACAGCAACGCATTGCAGCGCAGTGCTGCTCTGACCAAGAGCCATATGCAGTTTTCGGAAAGCGTCCATGCTGACCTGGCCATTTGATTGGAGATAACTCGCCCTTCTGACCGTCCTCGAAATGGCAGAGCAAGCTTTGTTATGGAACTTCTTATCGTGTGTCATGAATATCAACTTCAAGTAATTTACTTCATATACTTCATCCGAAACAACCAGACAGAAGAATAGACCAGTAGGGGGGCGTGGGAAAGTATTCATCGGCCGGTATTGAGGCCGGACGTAAGGGTCCTGAACTCACAGCTCCGGACAGCTCTTGGTTCAGCTACGACTGCTGAAAGTTCGTTTTCAGAATGGATTGAATGGACACCAGCTACAAGCGTACTACTCACCCCTAATGAACAGCAGTATTAATTCAAAGAAGGAAAACCCTCCCCCTCTCCTCAAGACAAAATAAAAAGGAAGAAGGAACCCACAGAAAAAAGGCAAAAATAAAATCGAGACGGGAATTGAGCCCGACGTGGGGGTCGAACCCACAACCTTGAGATTACTAACAAGCTGGAAACCCTGTAAGAGTCTCACGCTCTACCGATTGAGCTAGCCGGGCGCCGTGAAGGCGCATTGTTGAAATTTATAGATTTCAAAAGTATCTAAGTAGCCAGCTACTATAGTCTTTTTTACCGTAAACAAATAACCTGTTAACGCACAGCAATTTTGATGGGACGGACATATGCGCCTAACGTACAGCTGCCAGCCTCGATCTACCTGATTTTGCGCGAGCTTCTTTTCTTCTCATTCTTCCCTTTTAAATGATATCCAACAGCCGCTTGTGCCCGAGTTGTCCCACGCTTGCAGAAATGGCCGTCGTCTTTGGCAAACTGACAGCACCGGAAGCACGGTCTCTCATCTCGTATTTCGCAACAAGTTCTTGGTCCGCTGCCGCGTTTGCTATTATATTTGATACCAGCTGTCTCACGCACGGGGATCAGTCGCCAGGGAGATCAATCATGGCTTGTCGTACAATCGAAATTAATGTCCCATCCCGGCGTGCCACGAGCGGCAGCGGCCCGTCTGTTGCATATGGGGAAGCTTACTGGTCCGCACTGGACCGTGTCTACTGGTGGTGATTCGGCCGCCGGCAAAGGTTTGTTATGTACCACACACAGTGCCGCCCTGGAGTCCTCAAATTTGTCTGTCCCCCCCCCCCCCTTTCTCAAACAACCTGGTATATAACCCATGCCAGATATATGAAAGGCTAGTGTTAACCATTGAAAACCTTTCAAGAGAGAAAGAGTATGAGAGAAGGAAGACGATTGGGACTGGAGCGCCCATTGCCCTTGCGTCGTCGATGTGCGCGTAGCAGCTTGTGTTGGCCAGATCCGGGGTCATTATGACACGACTCTCTCTCCCGGTGGTACTACCAATACCTAGCGTACAATTTGTCTCAAAATGTGAGTCGTCCTTGTCTCGAATGTACTAAAAGTACTTGGTAGTATGTAGTATGTAGGTGGCCAAGGAAGGGGGGGTGGGCAGCATGCCGCACAAGGCAGGTCGGAGGGTTTGGTTTGCTCTCTGGGCATCAAGTCGCCAAATCGCGCCACATAAGAGTCGATGGTTAGGTAAAGCCACACCGGATGGTCGGTTAGGTTGGTCGAGGAGGAGGGCAAGGAGGGATGGGGAGAGAGAGAGAGAAAAAAATCATGGTTCCATGTAAAAGCTTCCAGGATATCCTGCAGCCGTACCAGGGTTAGCAAGATGAGCAAGACTTCTCTCTCCCCACATTCCCTGCCTTACATACATGGGTTGTGGTACATTGGTACCCAAGTACATTACTACGTCCATAGGGTGTGGTAAGTAGATCCGGCGGATTGGGCCTCACTAGGGGAAAAGAATGCCAGGATGCCTGTCCATCTGTATCTGTGTATGCAGGGCTTGCGCTAGCCGTCCAGCCCGTCGTCACCTCTCATGTACTGCCAACGCAGCAACGCATAAGGTACCTATGCACTTGCAGGTGCCCAGCATGAGACTAACTGCAATGCAGCATCATGACCCGGACTTGATGGATGCATCTCCCTTTTGGGTCCGCAGCATCGAGGACACCGCCATTGTGGCATGGCACAACATGACGTTTTTTTTCTTTCTCGTCTTCCTCTCCTTCCTTTCTTCTCTTTTTTTTCTTCTTGTCTTGCCCCTCTTTGCTCTGTCATCTGCCACTCGGGCCCAGGAGGATCTGAGGAGGGGGTGGGGGTGGGACGGACATGACTGACGGAGAGGCCGATTCGAATCTTGTTTGTGCGCCAGTCTCTCGCCCTCACCGTCTGCCCTTGTAGTCCCCCCGTGTCTCTCTCTCTCTCTCTTTTTCTCTGTCTTGTTCGAAATGTTGGACCTAGTGTTCAGTCGGACACGACAATGGTGAGGGAGACGTCGAGATTTGTTATTTGAGACAGCCATCGCGGCCTCACATAAAGTCCCCGCCCCCCCCCCCCTATACTCTCTCTGGTGTGAGATCTTGTACCTGTACGTACCACAGTACTATGGCACTAATAGCTGCAGAGGCCGACAGGGATCAGCAAGCTCTTGTGGGGACGCTGCATCATCGGGTCTGTCTGTTCTTGTTCCTGAATCGAGGATTGGGACCTGGCATGTCCAACGCATGATCATTTTATGTCGGCTTGTTCATGTCGACTGAGACACGGCCACTAATAGTAGGCGCTGTATCGTTTTAGTAACTAAACTTGTGAACGAGTTTGTCTTTCTGGACACACACACACAGAGGGGGAGAGAGAGAGAGAGACTGGGAGTTTTCAGCTGCTGTGGGTTCAGCGCGGGCTGTCATATGCCCTCTGTCTGTAGTTCATTGCCGGGGGCTGGGGGATTTACACCAGGACGAGGAGGAGCTGAGGCTATATCGGTACAAATTTATGTATATATTCCCGGATACCACACACAATATGGGCCAGGGGTGGGGAGGGGAAGAAACAGGAGGAGGAAGAGGAGGAGGAGGGAACAGCATGGAACATGGAATATGGAATGTCGAACAAGGGCCAAGTAACCTTTTTCGACCACGAGACTTCTTCTGGGATTTGTACCAATGGCACGGACGTTGATTTCAGCCTGGCCCCAATTTCAATGTCATATTTTCCCTAGGGGATCGATCTCTCTCTCTCTCTCCGCCCCCGCGGGAAAGCAGAAGCAACATCGTAGAAGGAGAAAAGAAGGAACGAGAAAAAAAAAAATCCCCTGTTCCTTCCCCTTGTGTAGCGCAACACAGCGTAGTACAGTACAGATCTGATCTGCCGACTGCACCACCATCTCTGCCAGCTCCTCCTCCTCCTCCTCCTCCTCCTCCTTTTCCCACCACACTCTCCTGTCTTTCCCCTCGTCGTCATCATCGTCCTCGCCCTCCCCTCCCTCCGCTGCCCGAGCACCGAGACAAAAAGAAGAAAAAAGAGAGAATTAATAAAAGAGCGGACCCTCAGGAGCCTAACAAGACCTGCATGAACAATTTGCGGGTGGCGCGTCTTGTATGACGAGAACTTGACTCTTCTTCTACTTGTTACCTTTTGGTTCATACATATCCTACGAGTCGACCAACAGTGAACACCCTTCCTGCCGGCATTGTGTTCTGCCCTCGCGTCTCTTGCCATCGCCTTTTTTTTTCTTCTTTTCTTCTTCTTTCCCTTCCCTTCTTTCCCCTGGACCAAGCAGCCTCGCCTTCCAGATTTCTTTCGATACAGACAGGACCGGTCAAAGTACACACACACAGAGAGACTACGCAGTAAAGTCAGGGTGGGCTACAGCAACAAGCAATCAGCATGACTGCGACTCTTCTGTAATAACAAAAAAAAGCCAGGTCCAACACATACACACTCTCTAGCTTGTTTCCCAGGTCTCCCAGTTAAGGACAATCATCAAGATCCTCAACACACTTTGGAGCCTGAAGGGGGCGCAGGGGAAGAAGCTTCTCGCTCGCAGCGGCGTCTCGTCCTCATGCCGACCTTAGGCTGCGTGGCTAATCAAGTACAGCGAGCGACAAGCGACGTGCGCGCTATCAGTGCTAGCAAAACCTGATCAAGCCAGCCTTACCAAAGCAAGTTCCATCAGGCGCCGTAAGAATAGACCCAAAGAGCTGCCCAGGAGAAGGAGCAGCTACAGGTGGGGAAAAAGAGCCAACGTTGGGCGTGCAAGAAACTGGGCTTGCCTGTCCAGCTTCCTCTCTCGAGACAGCGACCAGATCAACCGGCCCAAGCAGGCGGCAAACAGACCCTGTTGGCACAAGGTCGCGCTGGAGAGGACCACAGCACGACAGCTCGGGCATCGTCACCGTCAGCAATCAGCATCAGCATCAGCATCGCTATCAGCCATCATCAGCTCTGTCTGTCTAGCGTTAGATTTCGCATCATCGGGCTCGACTGCTAAGGCTCAATTGCTTTGGGTGCTAAACGAACAACACACTGACGGTGTATTGTTGAGAGGGAGAGGAAAAGAAAAAAGAAGAAGGAAAGGAAAAAAAGAAAAAAAAAAGAGAAGGAAGATAAAAGGATAAAAAGGGTTGGTGGTGCTGGAGGCCCAAAGCTGAAGCCCAGGTCAGTTCGTCCACTTTTTGTCTCTTTTTTTCTTATTCCTCCCCCTCCCCCCCGGCCATTGAAGACCGGAAACTGACGAATAAATGCCCCTGGAATTTCATCCCCAGTTGCAGCACGTCTCAAATGCTGGCATTCGCATCCCAACATCTCTAAAATCCCCCATCTGAGAGGAGCAGCGCAGCTTGTCATATTTTAGATCCTTCTTTTTTTCCCTCTTTCTTGGAGGTGGTGTTGCCGCCCCCCCCCCTTCCTCCTCCCCCCCAGGCTCGTTTCGCCTTGGATCTGCTTGCTGCGCCCGCCACCAGCTTTGGCATTGCAACGTCACCCAACCTCCCATTTTCCCATGCCACGACTCGCGTCGTAATTATACTGCAACGTCAACACATAGGATCGGGCGCGTACCAAAACAATCCACCGAGGCATCGCGCTCGCTCCCAGACGCTGCTGTTGCTACCACCACTTGATCCTCTGCGCTGGCATTTCTTTCCTCTGCTTGCCTTTGCGACAACAGCTTCGCCTTGCCAGCCAGCCATTGACCCTCAAGCTAGTAAGTCTGGACACCCTATCCTCCTCTTCCTTCTCCTCCGCCTGGGGCCCTGGCCAGCTTCCATTTTGGTGTTGGTATCTCAGCAGGACCCTGGACAGCACGGGTCCCTGACGCCATTGGGGCACTTCGTGTGTTCTCGACCAGCCTCAAAAATCGGGTCCAGGTTTGCTGACCGCCTCGACCTCTGATCATTCCACAGGGTTCCTCTTCTCTACCCCTCTGGCTTGCCAAATTCTTCCAGCCACGGGAAATACCGACCACCACTCCGCCGACCTTCCCCTCCCCCTCCCTCTCCCTCCTCCGTGTCACCACTTCCTGCAAGTGGTGACTGACCTCTCACATTGTCTGCCAACCGATCTCCGCCTGGTGATAAGGGGGACGAAGTGATTGCAAAGGTGTCTGGTTCTGATTCATTGCACCCTTACGACCGTTACGAACGTTACGAACCCACCTCGTCTCCGGCGCAGCAGCGCCAGCAGCAGCAGCAGCGGACACTTCGCCGATCCCAGACCCCTATATCTACCGACATAGGTTCGAGGTCGGACACGTCCACCCCACTGTCGCAGCGAACCCTACGCCGCACGCCGCGCTTCATAGGCCATCCAGGTCCACTCGCCCCCGAATCTCCCCCGAGACCGTCACACCTCGAGGCCGTCTCCGTTGGTATCAGGCACCCTAGTCTGTTCACCAAGCCCATCCTCGACGACGACGGCGCGCGAGAGAACAAGTCGAGGCCAGCAGCTGGGCGCCGCCGCCGTACCAAGAAGCATCTCTCCCAAGGCCTGCTCAGCGATCCCTTCGACGACGTCGCCTCCACCACCCTTCCCCCGTCCCTCGTCCCGCCGAGGACCTCCTCCCGTCCGACTGACCGCTCTACGGCGCATCCATTCCTGCGCGTCTCCAAGCATACCCACAGTGCAATCCTCTGGGCCCTCGAGGAGGCACTAAGACATCCCAACCCTTTCACGCCCGACCTGGTCGAGGAGAACGCGTCCATGGCCGACATCCGTATGGTCGGCGGCCCGCCCGCCGTCACCAATGGCTTCGGCTCGCCTGGCGCCAGGCCCACAGCCCCGTCATCCCAGACTGGCTCGCCGTCGCAGGGCATTAAGGGTCCCAAGAAGATCATGGAGGAGCGCGCGGCTAGAGAGGCGGCGCGAGAAGAGCGCAAGAGACAAGAGCGGGAGCGAGAACGGGAACGGGAGCAGATGGAACGGCTCCAGGCCGAGAGCGAGGCGAGACAGTTGGAAGCCCAACAACAGAAGAGAACAGCGGATCGGAGGGGCAACGCAGCTGGCGCTGTACCACCAGGCGCTGCCGTGGTCGCGGGCGGTGATCCCTCGGTGCCCATCTCTACCCAGCCGATAGATCCTGCCGGCACCCAGCGCAGACGACAACAGCAGCAGCAGCAGCAGCAGCAGCAGCAGGCCTCAGCGCCACCACAGCCACAGCCTGTCCCCACAGCGCAGCAGCCTTCTGGCCAGACGCAGCGTCGGACCTCGCGGGCCAGTGGACAGCAGCGCCAAGAGCCCCTCCAGTTTTCCGGCGTGCCGAGCATGGACGGGACCGGGACTCAGATCCCTGGCACGACGAGTGCTCTGCCTGGTGACCCTGGCGTTACCGTGCAGCCGCGCAACACATTCCCGCACGCCTTTGAGCGGTGGGAGGCACTGTCGGCGCATTGGGAGGGCTTGACGAGCTTCTGGATCAGGAAGCTGCAGCAGCATGCGGACGAGATCGACCGCGACCCGGTCTCGGCCCAGCTGTCGCGACAGGTCAGTGATCTCTCGGCGGCGGGCGCGAACCTGTTCCACGCGGTCGTCGAGCTCCAACGCCTGCGGGCGAGCTCCGAGCGCAAGTTCCAGCGGTGGTTCTTTGAGACCCGGGCCGAGCTCGAGCGCCACGAGGAGACCAAGGCCAGCCTGGAGCGCGCGCTGCAGGAGGAGAGGCTGTCCAAGGCCGCTGCGGTCAAGGAGGCGCTGGACAACGAGAAGAACAACTCCAAGACGCAGAAGAGGATCAGCGAGATGCAGAAGGAGCTGCTCATATCCAAGGAGGAGGCACGCCGCGCCTGGGAGGAGCTGGGCCGCCGGGAGCAGGAGGAGCGCGACCGCACCATCTCGCTCCAGCAGGGCATGCCCACCATCGTCGGCGGTGTCCAGGTCGTGCCCATGACACAGGGTGTCCCCGGGCGCAGCGCAGAATCGCGGCAGCAACAACAACAGCCTGACGCCTCATCCCCGCAGCCACCATACCCGCCATACTCACAATCGCCACCAGAGCATCATCATCCATCACCAGCCATGCCGGTCTCTAGTGGTGGTGGTGGTGGTGGAGGAGGAGTAGGAGGAGGAGGCTATTATCAGCAGCCGTTGGGCGCAGTCGACGAGGGACGGCCGTACAGTGGCGAGGGGCAATCTGAAGGTGGCTACAGCGAGGGTGAGTACCTCATCGATGCTCATGGCAATTTCATCCGTGACTCCCGGGGTAACAAGATCCCCTATCCCGGCACACCAGGGGACGATGATTCTGATGATGATTCTGGTGCAGAAGAGTACGAGACCCCCTCAGCACAACCCGGCGTCAGCTACCCTCCATCGTCCTCTCAGCAGTGGTCTGGCCAGCCCGACTACTCGGGCAGCGGCTACACAGCGCCTGGCTGGGACCCGATGCCCCGCCATCATCATCCGACCCGCCTTAGCGATGTGATCGAGGAGGACGAGACGCGCAGCCGGACGAGCGCCAGCCAGAGCCAGGTCGGCCGGCACTAGACACCGGCGGCCCTTTGAGAACAGTAGATGACCATTTCCTCGTCATCAAGTGGCGACCAGATCCAGATCAGCTCCCGTCAACGGAGACAGCTTTCCCAGGAGGAGGAGAAGAAGAAGAAGAAGAAGAAGAAGAAGAAGAAGCTGCGACACCACCAAAGAATACGAAGGAAACACAGGACACTAGCCCCACGACCAATTCCTCTTATTTTTCCTCGTTCTCACCAGCTTTAGCTGTCGGTGGAAAAGAGAAGGAGAAAGAGAGGGGACTCATCATCCTTCATACCCCCCTCGTGTGAAGTCTGATCGTGGGCATTTACTGTACAACATTGAAGGAAAAGAACCCATTCATGCTGCGGTGTTTTGGTTTTGTTTCTCTTGGAGGCACAGAATCTTTTTTTGATACCCGCCTCTTTTTCCCCCCCCGAAAAAGGGCACTTCAGCGAGGGAGTTGAGAAGGCGGCGTGCTAGATCCCGCAGTGAACGTCGTGCGGGATGGACTCTTCTCGTTGTCTTGTTTTCCCTCTTCTTTTTCCTTTTCTTAATCTTTTGTGCCTTTTTCCTTCTTCTCTTTTTTCTTGTTGTTTCTTGTCGATATGAATGTTGTTTTATATTCCACCGTAATGCCCATTCTGTCAGGCATGACAGGGCAGATCGACGACGTCTGTCACGACTCGGACTGGATAGCATTCAGGGGAGGCGTTTTTCTTTTCTTTCTTCTTTTTCTTTTTTGAAGCTAGACGCAGGTTCATGCACGTGGCTCACATCACCGGAAGCTCGGCATTCAATATTGCCAACCTACCTACTCACCTATCCAAATACCTCCCTCCCTCCTCATAGCTCCTCACGAGCTGAACCACGCACGAGACGGTCAAGCCAGCTGAGAGTGGGGCCTGGCAGACGAAGATTGGACGGCCCTGAGTGAATTTCCTGAAGTGGTGCGCACAGTCGGGCAAGGCAAGGCGTTGATAGACATTTGGATCTGGATTTTTTTCCTTCTTTTTTTTTCTTCTTCTCTCTTTCTTTTCTTTGCAAGACGGTTGGAGTAATGAGAGACAGAAAAGAAAAAGGAGCGAGTTTGATGAGGACAACAGCGGACCTCCAAGAAAGAGTGCATTGTACATTTATGTATTGGTAGTAATAGTAATTTGAAAGGGCGCTGTGGCTGTGGCCGAGTGGGCCGTGCCGCTGTGGTGGTATTTTATTTACATTGCCCGTTCCGTTCCTTATTTACGTGATGATTGATTGACAAATGATATGGTTCTGAACTTTGTTTCTCCTGGTATTTTCAATTTCTTATTGTTGGAGGACTTTCTTTCTTGCTTTCTCCAGAATACAGTAGCCCTGGGTTTATTTATTTCAGTTTCAGGAGGGAAGAATAAAAAAAAATAATAAAAAAAAAGGGGGGGGGGTTCCTTGGCCGGCAAACACGTCACTACTGTAAGTCAGGGTGGACACCGGACAGACCACCACTAACGAGGGCTGTTTCTCTGTCACTCTTCTTTTGACACAAGACCAAACAGACTCCGTTTGAATCATCGACTTGCAAAAAAAACAGCCATATTTGAGTATCTCACCATAATCACCATCTCCCAAACCTTCATTACCGCCTTTCCATAACAGCACAAGGTAAATCATAACAAGATGTCAAGAATAATTCACAATTCGTGATACAAAAAAAAAAAAAAAAAAAAACCAAAACCAAGATTGAGTCACTGACTTGTCAAACCCGGCAGTGCGTCCGTCCACCGGCACCGAAATTGAGACTGAGGCTGGGCTGGACTGAGCTGTGTGTTATATACTTGTCCCGCGCCCCCCCCCCCCCTCTTTCTCTCTATCTCCTTCGTCGTCGTCGCCGCTGGTTTCCGATGCGCGCATTGACTAGGGCGCGGGTGCTCCTCGCCAGCCGCGCCATAAGACGGCCACAGGGAACGCTGCTGTCGTGGCAGGTCTCGCCTGTCACCTCTTTCACTGGCCCCCGCTACAGGTCATGCGGGCCCTCGGGTCTGCCACAGCTGAGGGCATTCTCGGGACGGTCGACGGCGTCAAGCAGCGATGCGGAGAGCGAGAGCACGGATGCGAGCGGGGCTTGGAGCTCGCAGACGTCGCTAGGGAGCGACGAGGGCACCGGGCGACTCCCGCGGTTTGCGTTCGCCTTCGAGTGAGTTTTGGGAATCTTGAGGCTCTTCCTTCTTCCTTCTCCCGCCCCCTTACTGGCTGGCTGGCTGGCTGGCTGGCGGCGGCTGGAGCTAACTATGCCCCGCTACAGCATCGATGGGGTGCTACTGCATAAGTCGGAACCTATCAAGGGCGCAACAGAGACGCTGAGGTATCTCCAGCAACAGAAGATTCCGTTCATTCTCCTCAGTACGTCAGTCCCTTGGTGTATCTCATCTCATAGATAGTCTCTCTATACTAATGCTGGCCATCAGCAAACGGCGGAGGAAAGTCCGAGGAGGCTCGGGTCAGGGAGCTGTCCGAAAAGCTAGGCGTGGAGCTGGACACGTCCAACTTTGTGCAGAGCCACACGCCGTACCAGCTTCTCACCGAGACTGATCTCTCGCAGGCGATGGACCCAGAGTTCACCGACCTGCCATCGTATCTCGAGTCTACTGTCGGCATCAGGAACCTGCATGAGTCCACCATCCTCGTCCTGGGCTCCGATGCGTCTGCAGCGCGCCGTATTGCACAGGGCTACGGCTTCAAGTCGGTGGTCACGCCAGCCGACATCCTGGCCGCCTGTCCGCAGATCTTTCCCTTTGATCCCCTGTCCGAGTTCTACGCAAAGCAGGAGATCCTCCCCCTGCCCAAGCCCATCTACGATCCCCACGACGCCAGGCGGCGGCTGGAAGACTGCCTGAAGATCGACGCGATCCTGGTCTTCAACGACCCGCGGGACTGGGCCGTCGACATCCAGCTCGTCATGGACCTGCTGCTGTCCCGGCGGGGCTACCTGGGCACATACAGCCCCAAGAACGGCGACCCTCACTCGGGCACCGCCGCGCCGTGGCAGTCGGACGGCCAACCTGCGCTCGTCTTCAGCAACTGCGACCTTCTCTGGAGCACGGGCTATCACCTGCCGCGGTTTGGCCAGGGGGCTTTCCGGAATGCCGTGAGGGCGCAGTTCGGCGCGATTGTGGCACAGGCCGGGGCCGAGCCCTACCGCATGAAGGACTTCACGTTCGGCAAGCCCGAGAGGTCGACGTACCACTACGCGCAAAAGGTTCTGATGAGGCATTTCCAGGCACTGTGGCAGGAGGCGGCCGGGGACGGTAGCGGTAGCGGTGGGCATGCTTTCCCCCTCCAAAGCGTCTGGATGGTGGGCGACAACCCGGAGAGCGATATCCGCGGCGCCAACATGTGGATAGGCAAGAGGGAACCGGGCGGGTCTCACGTGTCCTCAGGGCCGGAGTGGAACGCGTGTCTGGTCAGAACAGGCGTCTGGGACGAGGAGAAGATGCCCCGGGAACGGCTGGACCCGGCGGCGGTGCCTGATACCGTGCAGGATGATGTCAAGGCCGCAGTGAACCACGCATTCGAGATGGAGGGGTGGCCGGCGAGGGTAGAGTAGTAAAGAGGCGATGGTTCAATAGAAATCAGTGTGTGCGGGAGAGTTGTGTTTCTATCTTGTTATATAGAGTAAAGCTCAGTGATAATTGGCATAAGAATTATTATGGTAATCCAGGAGGACAGTCAGTACGAGTAATTAAGAGGGGCCCTCCCGAAGGCTCGTCTGAAGGACTTCTTTCTCCATTTCCAGACTTTCTCTGCGATGAACAACGAGTAACAAGGGGGAGAGAGGAGGGGGAAGAAGAAGGCAAGGAAAGGAAAGGCTGAATTATAAGCATGAACGCTAAATGAAGACCACGTCAACCACTGAGTGTAAGCATTTCTTTAATATATTTGTTCTTCAGCAGCCAATCAGAATTAGGGCCACCCAAACAACCCCAGAGCCTCTAAAAGAAGAAGAGGAAGAAAAAGGAAAGAAAAAAGACGAACCACATCTCCCATAAATCCAGCCAGACAGAACAAATTGATGCCTGTCTGAGGCCTCCTCCTTCTTATTATCCATTGTTTGTCAATGTATTCATCTATTATCCACCTTTCCCTGGGTCATTCGAACGGCTTCTTCCACTCTCCCCCCCCCCATGTTTAAGAGAAAGAAAAAAAAGCCAGATCGAGACATTTGGCCCACTAAATAGCGTGCGCGTCAGGTGGAGATCGAACGACGTCGTCATCCCAGACTAAAAAGCCCTTCCTGAGACACTGACACAAGCACGACAAGGGACGGACGGGGCACCCACGGCAGGTAGGTCCCTTTTCCTACCAAAAACCGTTGCTGCTGCAACAGACCCAGTCAATCCAGTTGTGGCGGAGGGGAGGGGAAGGGGGGGGGCCCTATTTTTACCAGGCACTGCCAGGTAAAATCTTGTCCTCAACACTGGCAGCCCGTCTCCTTATCAAACTTATCTTGATCTTTGGTGCTACTGCTACCCAGACCCGGTTTTCTTCAAGGGGGGGGGGGGGGCACCTCTGAGAGGCTGTCGACAGCCAGACCGCGCGTCTTTGCATGGCGGAGCAAGACGTCGAATTTCCCAACCAGACTTCCACGTACCATAGTAATAATTAGTACCTACTAACAATGGGCCCACCACGTCTTGCTGGCGGGCTGGATCTTCAATGTACAAGTCATGGCTGCTGTATCAAAAAGAAAAAGAGCATTTCACCCTAGAGTGAGGAGAGACAGGGAAACAGAGGAGGAGGGAAGGGGGAAAGAAGAAGAAAAAAAACACCCCAAGAAAAATAAAACTTGAATTTCCTGACTTGAGGTCATCTTGCTCTGAAACTCCTCTTCACCACCAACACACACCAACACACACCTTTCTTCTCCTCAGAGGCGCCCACCATTCCCACTCGCTACTCTAGATTCACTCTCACGGACAACGAGATCATTGTCTGCTTGATCGCACCGGCGACATTCGACATTATCATCTGTCCCCAACACCCAGGAGACGACACTCTTACACTCACAATCCAGGCAGAGTCGGTGCCAGCTGAAGCGCAAGACGATGGGCCAAGTAGAAATGCAGCCCCATGGGCCTCTTGCCTTCCTCAAGTCACTCAGCAAGAAGACGTGGATCATAATAGGCGGCGTGGCCGTCGCTGTGCTCATCATCGTCATCGTCGTCCCCGTCGAGGAGGCCAAAGCCAATGCATATCCCGACTACACAGCACTCAACTACACGCTGGCGGATACCTACGAGGGCGAGGACTTTTTCAGCTTGTTCAATTACTACACGGATACAGGTACTGTGCAACAAACCAGCCTACTCATATGCCCACCTTCCTCCTGTATCAATCATGGCGCAGCGCTGACGATAATTTCAAAACAAAATCAAGATCCTTCGGGTGGCACCGTGACATATGTGGACTCGGAGACAGCCAGCTCTCTCAACCTGACATATGCCTCCACCTCGACAGCCGTCCTCCGTGTCGACACATCCGATGCGGACGACAGTTCCTCGAGCGACTCGGCCAGCAGCAGCACCAGCAGTAGCACCAGCAGCACTGACAGCAGCAACAACAACAACAACAACAATAATAATAACAACAACCAGGGCAGTCAGTCCTCCCAAGGTGGCGCCCCCGGTCGGAAACAACGCCGCGACACCACCACCGCCCGCAACAGTGTCCGGGTGACCTCCAAGACGACCTACGACAAGGGTCTCTTCATCTTCGACGTGAAGCACTCACCAGTAGGCTGTGGTACCTGGCCGGCGCTGTGGCTGACGGACCCCGACAACTGGCCGGCGCACGGGGAGATCGACGCCATGGAGGCGGTGAATATGGGCAACACGGGCAACCAGATGACGCTGCACACCAAGAGCAACTGTGAGATGGATCACAAGCGCGAGATGAACGGCACCGCCCTGTACGAAAACTGCTACTGGGACGCCAACGACGAGGCCGGGTGCGGTGTCCAGGCCGACACCGCCACCTTTGGAGCCGACTACAACGACAACGGCGGCGGCGTCACCGCAGTCGAGTGGCGCAGCGAGGGCATCCGCGTCTGGCAGTTCGCGAGGGGCAGCATCCCGAGCGACATCGACGCCGGCAGCCCCGACCCGAGCACCTGGGGCACGGCGACGGCTGATTTCCCCGACACGGGGTGTGACATCGACACGCACTTCCAGAACCAGTCCATCATCATCAATATCGACTTTTGCGGTAGCTGGGCTGGCGGCGACGACTATACCTCGGCTGGATGTAAGTGTGGAAAGCTTGTCCATTCTTCTTCGTCTTCTTCTTCTCCCTCATCCCCTTCCTCCCCCCCCCCCCCCCCCCCCCCATCCCTACTCAGACACACCACAAAACACACACATACACAACCCACCACGCAC
>JACWST010000341.1:14889-31669 GCA_014850475.1 Cryphonectria naterciae | reverse complement strand
GGGGGGGGGGGGGGGGGGGGGGGGGGGGGGGGGGGGAGGAGGAGGAGGAGGAGGAGGAGGAGGAGGAGGCTATGGCGGTGGTGATGATGGGAAGAATGATGGTGTCTTGGCACGTTTTGCGGGGAGCGGTAGCGGTGGGTTGACTGAGTTTGGCGTCTTGGAGGCGTACAGCTTGGGCGAAGGGTGGGTGAGAGGGAGGAAGGGGGATGAGGATGGAGGTGGTGTGGACTGGTGTAGTCTTCTGGTGCTCACAGCCGTGTGTGTATATGTGCGGGAGGAGAGGCATCGTGAGAAGAAGGAGAAGAATAAGGGGAGGTTTGATATGATTGCTGGGATTGGGGATATTCTGGGGATTGTCTCATAGTGACAGGCTTTTCTTTCTGCTTTACTTGTTCTCCCATCTTGATGCTGATTTTGTTTGCTATAAGCTGGAAATGGCGTTTTGGTTGTCGATGGCCAGAAAGGCTTTTTGGATTTGGTTGTAACAAGAAACATTTCCGAATTGAGAGAATAATCACCACTCATTCTGGGAAAAGCCATCTTCATCAAAGTCGCGAGCTCAGGCAACTCTTGGAGGTGGTTGTACACGTGTTCTGTAATCATTCAGGTATCTCATACCAGTCATTCCGAGGACCAGACCATAATCTCAACAATTGGTACAACCAAACCAAATAAAAACGAACAAACAGACGAACCTCTGAGCCAGGCACCTCCAACACCATAAAAATGCATGACGACATGCTGCCTTGACGCCTGCCCGATTTTTCAGTTCAAACACGCACAATGAAAAAAAAAAAAAAAAAAAAAAAAAGAACCCCCCCCCCAAAAAAACAAACCACGACTAGTAGAGTAGGATCCAGACCAGCCATGCCAGCAGAGAAGGGAACCGTCCAATATGACCTTGCGTTTTCCGTTCCGCGGCTGCAAGAGGCACGGACAGACAACTCTGAGGAGCAGAGACCGCCGGCACGACCCGAGGAATGCCGGCCCAGCAGGCCTGCCCTATGCGGGTCCAACAACACGAAGCCAAGAGGTCATCACGCCACGGGCCTGTGGATATCGTTGGGTTCTTTCTACATATGGGATACACACATACCTTAGATGTACAGACCACACCCTTAGAGCATCACTAGAGATACCTGAAGACAAAAGAGAAAGGGGAAGGCTTGGTAGAGGTAAACACACTGGTGATGATATATGATACCCAAGCTCAGAGGTAGATGCAAAGAATCTCCAAGAAAATAACATTCAGCGATGAGAAAAAAGGTAAGGAAGAAAATGATAACAATGCATATATGAATGGTACTTTGATGTGACAGCTAATAAAAATAAATAAAAAAAATGACATCAAGTCTTGACAGCGTTTTCAGCGTGATAAAAAAGGACTGAAGAAACAAATCAAAATTCCACGCGAACGTCAAGTCAAGTCATACCGCCGGACCACTTGACAAAATAAGTACACGTTTCTGTACCCTCATTACCCAAAATTAAATAAGCCAGCAGTGCCCACCCCCATTTCTGGCAACCCCCCTAATGCAGTAACGCCGAGAAATGCTCATTATTATGCATACTTTGGTCCAGAACAAAGATTATAAAAAAAAAAAAAAAGAAGAACGAAACAGAATAAGAAGCCCAAGAGAAATAATCAAAGAAAGACTCATATAGCATGGAACCCGCCCGTCGAGGACCCATGCTGCTGGTACTGCTGGTGCTGCTGCTGCTGCTGGTGCTGCTGTTGTTGTTGCTGTGGGAAATACGAGCCCGGCGTCAGCGGACTCACGTTCATCGCGACCCTGTTGGCAGATGCGAGCCTGGCCTGCGCACGCCCCATGCCCTGCTGTTTACACAGCATCGCTTGCTGCACAGGAGTCAGCGGGGACACCATGTCGTCCATCTCGGCGGCCTCGAGGGTTGCAAAGTCCTGCACATCCGTGCTGGTGGTGGCAGGCTTGGCCTGCGCTGCCGGTGGGGCTGTAGTTGGTGTCACAGGCGGCCCGGTGTGCTTCGCGGTGGAGGTCGAGGTCGAGGTGCGTATAGACTGCGGCGAGGAGGTCTGGGTGGAGGCGCGCGGGAAGACACTATACCGTGGAGAGTGCTGCGGTTTGGGGGAAGAAGACTCAGGCAGGCCCGTGCCTCTCTTCGGAGGAGGTGGTGGTGTCTGTGCCTGTATTGTTGCCGGTGAGCGGACTGCGCTGCCCCGCCTTGAACCGCCGCCGCCGTTCTGCTTGGGGGTCGCAGGCCCGCTCTCGAGCTCTTCAAATGAGTCATATTGCGTGTGGTCCCCATCTTCCTCCTCGGATCCCTCGTCGTCCTCCATATAGAATGTCTCTGTTACTGGGCTCGGGCTCGGGATATCATCTTGTTTTTGTTGATTCCGCCTGCTGGCCGCCTTCTGCGGCTCCGGGCTGTCTCGGGCCCCTTGGGCCTGGATGTTCGCGCTGGCGAGGAGCTTCTGCGCCTCATCCGCCCGAAGTGTGTCTTCTTCGTCTTCCTCTCCCTCGTCCCCAGTGTCTTCAGCAGATACATCCGCGCTGTCGCCTCGCGAGGTGTTGGCGCCCTCCGTCAGCGATTCGTACGACACCGCACGGGACAGCTCGCCATTCTCATCAAGCACCAGAGTTCCAGAGATCCTTGGTGGCTGGGCGACCGCATCTATACTCGCGCCTAGCCCAGCCTTCCCGTCATCGTTGTTGTGCTGCAGGACCAGTTCTGGCGACGTGCCCCGGCTGGTCTTGTCCTGGGAGGGGTCAGGCGATGCAGCAGTCCTCTGGCCGTCGGATGATGTATTGACGCTGTCGTTCAGGCTAAAGTCATCGTCCGTGACAGGCGTGAACGGCGAGAAGGGCGGTAGCTGAGGTGCCATACTCTGCACCCTCACCCAGGGTGAGAGAGGCGCCGTAGTAAGCTCTTTCTCCTTGTGGGTCGTCTTGTCCGAGCCAGAAGACTTTGGTGGCCTTAGCAGCGAGTTCGACGATGACGACAAGACCGACTTCATTCCGCTCGAGGCGCTGTGGCTGTGGCTATGGCTGTGGTTTTGCAGTCCAGGCCGGAGGGCGTTACTGGCCATGCGCCGCAGGCTGCTTCCGAAACCAAAGTTGGACTTCTTGCGCGTTGCGGCGAACCCAGTCTGCACCACAGGGGGGCTCGTAGCGAGGTTGACGTTGCCGAGGATAGGCGACTCCGGGCCAGCCTCAGCTTGACGGATACTGTTGGATCGCTTGAAGGCGTGAATGGCAGAGCCGGGTAGCTCGCTCGGGTCGGGGCTGCCAACACTCGTAGGAGGTGTGCTCATCATGTTTGTCGTTGGTGCCAGGCCTGCGCTGTCAAGTGCAGTGACAGCTGTCGTTGTCGTGGTACTGCTGTGGTGGGTAGCATTGCTCGCATCGCTGCCTTTCCGAGTGTGTCGAGACGGAGGCGTGTGCATGGTTGCTTGTGCTAGATGGGTGCTAATGGGCGGTGCAACAGCAGGGTGCGCAGGGAAGACAGGCACCGAGCCCATGGCAGGCGAGTCCCCATTCGATGAGCCAGCTGTGTTCCCGCCGGTTGAGTCACTTCTCGTCCTGTTGTGGCCCAACTTGGACGGACCATGGATAGAGACCGTGCCCGCGCGGTTGACACTGGTCAGATTCGTCGGGCTGCTGCTGCGAATCGAGCTCGCTCCCGCCATATTGGTGAGGCTGCTGCTCTTCCGCACCGAATTCGCCAGGCTGTTGCTTCTGAGCTTCAGGGCGCCCGGCCTGTCACGCCCTTCGCCGCCAAACGCCTTCCTGACGATGAGCTGGAACTGGTCCAGCATGGTCGGGTTGTCAACAATTTCCTCCATCGTGACCGAGAAGCCGTCGAGGTTGTTGCTGAAGAGGTTTGTCGAAAGCTCGCCGACCAGTCTCGTCGGGATCGCATCGGTGATGAAGTCAGCCAGCTGGGCGGCGGGGACAAGCGAGCCCCAGAGATCGTAGAAGGCAGCAGAAGTGACGTGCTCCTCTGGCACGCCCAGGGTCCTCGGGTCAAGCGTGCTGCGCCAGGCATCCTCGATAGTAGATTGGATGGTGGTGATCTGGTCTGGTGACATCTTGGCCTCCAGCTGTGCGAAGTTGACCCTGATCGAGCCGCCACCGAACGGGTTATTGAACGTAACGCCCGCAGGTCCTGCCGTGGGATTACCTGCCTGCGTGCTGTTGGCGAGTGGGATCTGCTTCGCGAGAGCCGAGTACTGCGCCGCCGTCGGTATGATAGACTGCATGATGCTGACGCCCGTCAACAGGCCCACGAAACCACACACCTTGTGGAGGACCTCCTGCGCCAGGTTGGCAGGGACGCGCTGCTCGCAGAAAGACACCGAGACCTCCAGCACTTCGTCGCCTTCTAGTCTCGTCTGCGCATTCCTGGCTTGTTTCTCGGCTCCATTGCTGGCCGCCGCACCTATGGCCGGCTTATTCCTGAGGAGACTTCGCACCAGAATATCCGGCATGTCCACCACATCACTCTCAATCACACTGATCTTGCACAAGGCGGCACCCAGCTTGAAGCTCTTGGCCTTGCCGTCCATAAGCAGCTCCGCATCGGTGCGGTGTTGCACAATAGTGCTCAGGCGTGTCCAGTATGGCCACGGCGTGCACTTTTCCACAATGTCCAGCATGCCCAGGTTCTCGTACGGCATACCCGCGGTCCTCTGGTTGGCTACACACTTCAACAGGTGCAGAGGACTGGTCGGGCTGTCCGCAAAGCAGATCCGCACCGGCAAGATGGTCGAAGTAGGACCCAGTACGCCACCGCGGTTGACACTCGAGGGACCCAGGGTCTGCTGCATTCGAGAGTGGCAGCCCTCGACAACCTCACCAAAGACAACATCGGGTGTACCCGAGAAGGTAGCAAGCACCATTCCCCACGCGGCCTTGAGTACGGTGTCGAAGCAGATACCAAGAGAGCCCATCGCGACCGTGTTCACCGACACCGACTCGCGGAGCGTACGTACCGAGCTGGTCAACTTGGGCGGCTTGACGTGGGCCACCACCTGAGTCGGTACTGCACCCTCGAGTAGACCCCGCCAGTAGCGCTCCGCCTCACCACCGACGTGAGCAAGTGCAGCCTCGCGGACAAAGTCGGCGAAGCCAGGACGGCGTGGCGGGTTCTGGCCACCATCGTACAGCTTCCTCAGGTCCTTGACGAGGAGCGCGATAGAGACGTCATCGTATTGAGCTCTGGACAGTCGGAGTACGAGCGTAGATGTCTTGCCCGCGTCCAGGAAGATGAAGCGCGTAATGGGGCTGGTGAACAAATCGCACTGGGTAAGCAGGGTCTCGCGGTCTCTCTTGATCTCCTTCTCCAGAGTGGCACCCAGTCGCCAGCTCTGCACGCGTGGAATATGCTTGAAGTCGGCCTTGTAGTTTCTCAGCACGACCTGGTAGAGTTTACGGTTCTGCCCTTCAACGTGCGCAATGAAAGCTGTTCGGAGGATGGGGTGGATGGACGCGAGAATGTGGCAGACCTCCTCGATGCGGCGGGCAGACACAGATGACGTCGAGCTGGCGGCAGTGAAATGGAATACAAAGTAGGACACATCGGCGAGACCAGTTCCGTGAGGTGACGTCGGCGAGGATCGCAGCCGACCCTGCGTCAGCATGGCGGTCTCAATGGCGCGGACTTGTGTGGACGTGGCCTCGGCAACGTCGCGGATGATTTCAGGTTCCAGAAGAAGCTTTGGCGCCAGTGTTTCCTCGATAAAGTTCCTGTCGATGACCTGAGGTGTTGGCGTGGCCAGTGCGACAGAATTGGCTAGAGTGTGTTTGGCTGGGATATCTTCTTGCTGCTGCTGCTGCTGTTGTTGTTGCTGCTGCTGCTGCTGCTGCTGTTGAATAGACTCGATCACACTGTCCAATGCTCTGTCTAAAGTCCCGCCTCTTGCTTGTGAGAACTCATCAGTCGCAACGACAGGTTGATTTGGGTGGACATCAAGGGCACTGCCGGTGTGGCAGATTTCACCAAGTGGAATGTCGCGCATCAGGTCAGAGATGTTCGCAGGGAGTTTGGCCTTCCGGCACCTGACGACGACCTCTGCGGCTGAGATTTCATCACCACCAAGCTTAAGGAACCCGTCGCTGAGTGCAATGGTGTTGTCGTCGAGGCCCAATACTTGGGCCCAGACGGCACGGATCCTGGCCTCCAGCCCACCCATCGGCAGCAGATTTGAGGCGTTGATGTCCGGCACCTGCTCCGGGTTCTCGACCGTCGCAAGCTCGAGAAGCTGCTCGCGCGACAGACCCTTGATGACCTTCTGAAGCTTGCGTCGGTTCACCTTGAGCGAGTATGTTGTCGGGAGATGTCGGACAGGGATGAAGATCTTGGGGATGATAAAGTCGGGCACTGTTCCGGACAAGGCCTTTTCCACGATTCTCTTGGCCAAGTGGACACGCTGTTTGACCTCATCGCCGAGATTGGCCAGATCCAGCGCATGTGGAAGCGCAGTGCTCCCGTCACCACCCAGTTCAAGGAAGGCCGCAAGCGTAGGGCTTCGTCCACGTTCACCCTTAAAGGCCAGCGCTTCGACCATGACGTCGACGCGCTGCCCCAGAGCACGGCGGATCTGCTGCTCAAGCTCCGCCAGGTTGACAATGCGGCCATTGATCTCAAGGTCATCCCGCTTGGACGAGACGTATTCCATCAGACCGCCCTCGATATACCGCACGCTGTGACCTGTCTTGTAGTATCTCTTCTTGCCCTGACCAGTATCCTCGGTTGCGATGGTGCTGATGCTCTTCTGATGCTGGTGTCCTCGCACAAAAGGCGTCTTGTGACCAGGGCTGGTGGGCGTGTCGGGTGGCTCTCTGCCGTCATCTCCTACTGCAGTAAGGCTGCTCCTCCGGAAAGTCTTACCAAGGGTAGGGCCTTCAATGACCATCTCGCCTACTGCGCCGACAGGCATCAGGTTTCTGTGATCTTCGCCAGAAACAATCCATGCAGAGCCGGCAATAGGTCGACCAATGGCGCGAAGATGGTGAGGCCCATGAATTTCGAGGAAAGAGACACCAAGCGGGCAGACATCAGGCGCCCCGTAAGCCATCACAACTCTCTTCCTGCCCCTCCACGGCTCATAAGTGTCTTCGTCCAAGCCCCGTGTTCGGAAACAGACCGTTTTGAGCGTAGGAAGCATCTCCACATTCAGCTTCCGGGCAAGTAAAGGCGTCATGTAACTCCAGGTGGCACTGAAACGCGTCACACATCCAGTATAATCGCTGTATCTGTCTCTGGATGATGGGATACACATGACCCCGCCATTGACGAGAGTGGTGAACACTTCAGAGAGGGCGACATCAACATTGAAGCTGGATAGCTGCAGCACGCGGGTCGTGTTGTTAATACCACACACTGGACCCTGGCCGAGGAAACAAGTCGATAGTGATGCATGTGTGAAGCTGATCCCGCGGACGGAACGTGTAGACGTCGGCGTGAAGAAGACGCAGGCCACGTCTTCAGGCTTGCTTGGCGGCAACAGCTGTCCAGGGACGGGAGCCTCATGCTCGAGGCGTTTCATGAGTGCATCGTCCAGGCGAATTACACGATCAAACGAGGGAACTTCGTTATCGGCAGCCTCCAGAGCCTCAGCCGCTGCTACACATGCGACAGCCACCTTGCTTGCTGGCCCGAGGTGCTCGGCGATCTTGGTAACGAAGCCCATCTCGTCTGCGTCGACCGGCACAAAAGCAGCGCCGGCTTTGAGAATCGCGAGCAGGGCAACCGGTGCCCATTTGGACTTGTCGAGGATGACTGGCACTGCAGCCTTTGAATTGCCCTTGGGAACGACACCCGCCTCGAGAAGAACGTGCGCCAGTCGGTGGGCGAGGATCTCGATCTGCAGATAGGTGAGGTCACCGTCATGCGCGCAAACCGCTTTGCAGTCTGGCCGCGTGATGCTCTGCGCAAAGACGAGCTCGTGCAGCAGAGTCCTCTGCTGCTGAGTGTCCCTGTCGGATGGGTTGGTCCATTCCACAATCTGAGCGTAGTCGCGGTCCGAGAACAGATCGAGGGATCCAATATGTGCCGCGGGCGAAGCACACTGAAGGATAGCGATGACGGCACGTGCGAATGTGTTTGTAATATTTTGAGCTTGCGTCTCCGAGAGGATCGAATGGCCAATATCAACTACCAACCGGCCCGTGGCATTGCTAAAACGCGTGTTGATCGTGAGGTCGTAGTCGGTGGTCTCGTGGTTCATCACGTTCCGCAGCTCCAAGGTCGTAGGTTGCGTGAAGCGGCTGTGCAGGTCAACGGGCTCCTCGGTGAAAGCAAAACAAGTGTTGAAGAGCTGAACGTCGACACCAGCCCCCTTCTTGCCGCCGCACAGGGCATGTCTGATCTCTGCCATGGTGATGTGCTGGTGTGGCAGAGCAGCGTTGTAACCATCCTCAACCTGCCTGAGCAGGATGGCCAATGGTTTGAACGGGGACAGATCGAAGGACACAGGAATTGTGTTTGCAAAACATCCAACAGCAGACCTCATGCCCTCGAGCGTTGCGGACCGTCCAGGGGCTCTGTAGCCAAAACATACGTCGCTGCTCCCGGTGACAGCGCGCAACACCAACCCCCAAGCCAGCCTCAGCACTGTGCCCATAGTAGTCTTCTGGGCTCGGCAGAACTCCGCAACCTTATGGAAAAGAACATCGGTAATCTCAGTATGGAGACTGGCATATCGCTTTGGTCTGCTCAGGTCCTTGTTGTCGCCTCCGTAGTAGAAGTCCAGTCTTGGAAAGAGGCACGGCTGAGTGACGTCTCCTAAAGTTTCCTTCCACCAGGCGATACTTCTGCCTCGGTCTAAGCCACGCATGATGTCGATGTACCCAGAGTGCGAGAAGATCGCTGCCTCACCACTGGTGACTGGAATCGCCCTGCCCGTGGCGTATCCCCTCCTCAGATCTGCAATCATCCCGTTGACGCTCATCATGTCGCACAAGGCACCTGACACATCCAGCTTGACAACTGTCTTCATTGGAGAGTGACAGACCGTTAGCCTGTGTCTGGGAACGCTCTTCACCGCTGGGTAAGCAGTGAGCGGGGGGAGGTTGTTCAGCGTCTCGATCGGATCTTCGCTGGGTGTTGCGTCGAGGAACAACATGTTCGGGGCCCACCGTTTCAAGACTACAGCGTTGAACAACCCCTCCTCTGCGATGCTCTCGATGAAGACAGTTCTGAGTGCTGAGTGATGAGCGACGACTTGGTCCCAGGCAGAAACAACCCGGGCCAGATCCACAGGCGCGCCATTTGGACTTGCGAACTCGTACATGACGTGAATATGGCAAGCATTCATATTTCCGGTGTGGCTCGGCTCTGGCATGTACTGATAGCCGTTCTCTTCGCCATGTCTCTTTCCGCAGCCGGCAGGAAACTGAAGGGATTTTGCTTGGCTGACTAGTATACTCTGCTGTACGGGCGTGACTGGATATACAGCCTCGACTTCGTGAACGCCACTCAGTCCCAATTCGCTCACGACGGTCCTGTTCAGCGCAGCCAGTCCCTCATACGTGACGCCGGTAGCCCAAAGCTGTGGAATGTCAGCCAGGGTCAACTCGGGATCAGCAAATCGCAGACGACCGATAGCCTCGAGGAGCAGGTGCTCGTAGTTGCTGATCCAGGACTTGATTACGTCTAGGTGCCGGCTATTTCGATTGTATAGAAACTTGATCTTGGCCGACCCTTGGTCAATCGTCGTGTTGACCTCGAACAGAGAAATGCGGCCCACAGCAGGGCCAATATCGGAAATCCGCGAATCAAGTGTACGCCCAGGAAGGGCAATCTGCTCGAGAACGCCATTCTCCCGGCCAATGTTTTGAATATTTCCAGCATAGCTGAAAAGGATCTCGATGGGCCAGTCACGAGTCGCAATTTGGAGAGTATTGGGTGACGGAGGCCGTGCCGAGTTCATCATGTCTGCGTTTCCATCATCGGCCGAGTAAAACTTGCTGGCGAAGTAGTGAGCACCTCGGTGAGGTATTGCCCGTCGGGTGTCCTTTAATCGGCGGAGCACGTCGATGAAGTCACTGCTGGCACTGATTTGTTGGTTAAGGGGACAGAGGGATGTGAACCATCCGACCGTCTCAGAAATGTCGATTTCCTTGTTCCACAGACTGCGGCCGTGCTCTTGGTTCCAGACATCCGGTATTTGCCTTTCTGGGAAGGTCTGGGCAAAGGAGAGGAGCAGTGCAGCGATGTAAATGTCAACCGAGTCCGTCCTCAGCACCTGGTTGCACGTGGTCTCCAGGATGGATGTCAACTCCTCCGATAACGAGAAACTCGCCTCGTTGGCGTCGGCATAGGTATTTGGTGCATCCAACAACCCCCAATAATCCATATCCCCGGGACTAAGCTCAAAGGGAAGCCCACCCGATGGCATCTGTGCGTCTAGCCTCTGCAGTTCGGCCCACTTCTGGAACGGCATGGCCCTTTGCGATGAGAGGGTACCATGTTGCAAGAATTCGTCCATATCTTGAATGATCAGTCGCCACGACGCCACGTCCACAACGAGGTGATGAGCGGCAACGTAGATCATCTGGTGGCCATCCGTGGTCTGGAAGTGCGCCACGGCGAACACTGGCCCCTCTTCGACGTTGATAGACGCCTGGGTGTTTTGAACAACGGACTCGACCTGCTGGTTAGTGCTGATGGTGTAGTGCATAAAAGAGTACGAGCCCTCGACCTTTGGTAGTATGTGCTGCATCCACTCGCCCTGCACGTTGACAAACCGGGCGCGAAGCATTGCGTGATGTCCCACGACGGCATCCGTGGCTGCAGAGATGTCGTAGACGCTGTATCCCTTGGCGACGCGGAAAAGAAGCGACGAGTTGAACCTGTAATTCCCCTCGCCCGAGTCGCGCAGCGTCAGGTCACCGCCCATCTTGGTGTTGAAGTAGAGCTTCTGCATCGGTGAGAGGTCGAAGTAGGTCGAGGTCGGACTCGCATTGCCGTCAGCAGCCTCGTCTTCCTGGTCCGCGGCCCATTTGTGTGCCAACCCGCCCCGCTGGGTTGCCAAAGCCGCGAGGTGTGCAAGGGTATTGTTGTGTTGCAGGATCTCGTGGCTCTCCAGAAAGATCGACTCGACCCGCGCGTTCGTGACAAGGGCCATAGCTGTAGCCTCATCCCCACCTAACGATGGGAATGTGAAGTTCATGCTGACCTGCTCCTGAGGAATGTGTAGGACCCGCGCCACAAGTTTCTGCACCTCCCTCTCCATTTCATTAGCTGGCTGCTGGAGAGTCTGGTCCGTCGCGATGCCCATCACCCGCTCGTAGATGTCGGAATTTGCATTTTGAACCCATGTCCGGAGCTTTCTCCGGTCGATGTTGTCCGTCTCTGGCACAGTAGGCATATTGTCCAACGGGATCCATACTTCCGGTATGGCCTTGTCGTCGACAAGCTTGGTATCCTTGAGGTTCTTCTTCAGCGTTGCAATCTGCGTGCCTGCGAAGAACATTTGTGTTGGCGGGATCAGATCGACTTTGGAGGGATCCGTCCCGCTCGGGGGTATGCTGGTGAGGGTCAGGCAGGCGACCAGTCTCTCCTCGAAGAGCCCAGCTCGCGGCTTGATGATGACAACCCTGGACACGGACTTTTCCGAGCCCAGAAACAACTCCACCTCTCCAGGCTTCTCGAAGGAACCCGTCGGCATTGGCGGCGGCGGATCGTCCGCGCTCGGCATGCGCACATGCTTGTCGAAGTCCTGGTTCCCAGCCCTGAGCCGTATCGAGTCCATGCGGCTCGCCCGGTGGATCTTCTCAGGCGCAATCATGATAGAAGCGGACCGCATGTCGAAGTCGTCCTCGGAAGAACTGCCGTGGTCCTCCTCCATGGTATGCGCATCGTGGTATTCCTCGGTTGCATCGGACTCGGTCTCGTAGGAGTCCATATCAACGACTTCTGCAGCCATAGAATGCGCGGACGGCGGTACAACTTTGGTCTCTACGTCAGCGAGCGTCCTGGAGCCGGCCAGCACTTTGGTCTGAATAGTGAGGCGGTCTATCTTTGCCAGAGGTGTATCACTCGCGCTGGAGTCTGCTGAGTGCTGGTTGTCATCCCGATCTGCAGACAGGGACTCACGGAGCCGATCTGGAGATAATGACAGGGAGCTGGCCACGGAATTGAGAATGCGATCCTCGATCGTACTCGGCCGGCCACTTTTCTGTTGGCTCCCCGAACTCGCGACGTTCTGGGGGACAGAGATCCTCTCGAGTCTGGTGGTGTCCTGCGCCATGATGGAGGGGCAACTAGGAGGTTGGTGTGAGGGGGTTCGAAATATACAGGGTTACCAGTGCATATGGGAGCGTGCACACACACACACACACACAAAGATAGAGGGGTTGAGATCGGCGCACTATCGACGGTGCGTTTATGTCGAGGTCCAGGTAAGTCAAGGTGAGACTATGAGAGACTCTTGGCGTCGGCTTGGTCGGCTGGTCATAATAATAAGAGAGCAGGTTTATGGGAGTAGAATGCGCAGGCTGGGTATCTCTGAGTCGGGACAAGACAATCTACACCGTAGTCGAATATATTAGGAATGAAAAGACGGGGAGGGTATCGCAATGGCAAGACTGAAATCGAGAACGTAAAGCCGTAGGAAGGGTGCGCCGCTCGAGCGAGCATGAGGAAGGGAGAGCTCGTGGAGTGAGGAGTCACGATGAGAGATAGTGAGGAAGAAAGAGAGAGAGGTGTGCTTTCGGTCAGGTCTGGTCGAGTCTGACAAAGCTCGAAAGTGTATCGAAGGAAAAGATAGTGACAAGAGAATACCACGCAGCAGCTGACAAGGACTGACCGATGACGATGGCCAGGGAAAGGTCAGAGACCCAGAAAGAAGGGGGGGGGGGCAGGAAAAGGATTCTAAGGGCGCAAAAAAATAAACCAAAAAAAAAGATGAAAGAGAGCCTGGCCGCAGGTGCAGGAACATTGATATGGAAAAGGATCTGCCCCGTCCTTGGGTGCAGATGAGCATGGATGTACAACATAGGTGTTCAGGTGAGTGTGGATCCTAAAAAGCCAGATGTCACCCTGTGGTAGCTAGCGGTAGGAATGGTACAAATCAGGCACCACCTCACTACAGCATACACCGGCCATACTGTACGCAGAGTGGTGCCGAGCGAGTGGCTCGGTCGCAGCGGCTGACAGACACAAGAGGAGGAGGGAGACAGCTGCGACGGTACCCCTAGCGACCAAAGACAGGCCGTGGCAGTACCCTGCCTGTTCTGCAGCGAGGCGAGAGGGCTGGGAGAAAGAGAGAGATGGACGGGTGCAGCACTGGGGCTTTCAGTTCAGACCCTGGGTTGACATCGTGGTCAAACAATAGCAGCTTCTCCGCCCTAGCAGCTCGAGAGGTTCAATGTTGATGCCAATCCGCTGCGGTCAAAGGATAACCCAAATAACCAACTAGGTTGATCCCAAGTCTCTTAAGAACCGATAGTGGACTCAAGGCGATCACGCAGCGGGCCGTTGGTAGACGGCACCGGCAGACAATGAGCTGTAGTGGGTTAATGGCTAGGGCTCGAGCCTGACAAGCTTGGCCTAGAAATGGAGAGAGGGTCGAGGGCGGAGGACGACGCTGTGTGGGTGGACAGGCACCAGGGGGGGGGGGTGAATGGGAGAGACCAAGTGGGCGAGTCTGTGGGCGAGCTGGGTGAGATTGTGGACATGAGATGAAATGGAAGTGTGGACGCCACGGCACTCCACGGCGGCCAAATTGTGGGCAGCCCACCCTCTCTCTCTCTCTCTCTCTCTCTCTCTCTCTTTCTCTCTGTCTGTCTGTTTCTTTCTCCCCCCCCCCTTCTGTCCTGTGTTACTGTGTGGTGGTATGCTTGCTGATTTGTCCTTCATCATCATCTCAAGATGGTCGAGAATTCTTGTTCTGCCTGGCCCACAATTCGTCTCGAACCCCCTGGCTTATGCACTCCAGATCGATCGTTCGACGCATCTCATACCTGGGATCCTGACCGAACAGCAGATGAGCTGGCTGACACGCTGGCGTATTGCCCTCAGCCATCGTTGGTCACTTTGTGTGTGTGCGTGCGGCACGACCGATCGCCGTCCACCCATCTTTTTTTCTTTTTTTCTTTCTTTCCTTTCTTCTTTCCGTTCTTTCTTGCTGACAGGCCGAGATGTACCAACCGCGTGTGGCGCAGGGTACTTGGTCGACCTATCATTCTTGCTGGGGCACTCGAGTACTCTGGTATCCATTTGGGGGCGGAAAAGTGGACTCGCCTGCCCTCCCAAGGTTGCTGTCGCTTGTCAGCCGGATTCCGTCCGGCGGGAGGAGGAATGAGTCGACACCGGAGATGGAGCCTATTCCAGGCCAGTCCTGTTGGCCACAGGTCATCATCATCAAAAAGGGGGGTTTCAAGCGATCATTTGATGGAGCTGTCTGATCTCACAGAGGCAATTTGGAAGGGTCTGAGGTGACACTGATGCCTACACGGCTCCGTATGAAAAAACGTGGTGGGTGAATCCCACTCGAGACGTGTTGGCTGGTTCCTGTTGTCTTCGCAAGGGCCCTTGTGGCACATCAGACCAACGGCTAGGTAGGCATGTGATTGATGACTCGTGTGTGTATGCGCCAATGGTATATGTGAGAGAAGACAGATGATTCGTTGGCCATTGGAGAAAAGTCGCAAGGTGATGGTGTGGTTGCAGGCGTCGGTGGAAGGTTGATGGAACAAGCTGGAGAAGCTAATAAGGAACATGTGTTGCAGGTGGGGTCGCAGTGCCGGAGCTGAGCCCTGGGAAGACCTGCTGTACGTGTGATGGTATGTGCTATAGCGCGTTGGTGCTGTTACCACCATACCGTAGTACAGCACAGGTACCATGGTAGGGTAGGCCCTTCCTGCAACGGATGCGCCAGTAACTAGCTAGTAACTACTATGGTATAGTGAACTACTTACACAGTACAAAGAGTATGTACCTACATACAATCATGGTGGTAGTCCGCTGACTACTTTCTGTACAAGTGCTATGGTAATCGGCTGTGCCCGCCATAATTAGGCGCTTCCAGGGCACCTTCCGCGGCAAATACAGCGGGCTGGGCCAATCACCTTCCGAGCCACCCACCCAAGCTTCTGCGGGGGAACGTGGGCTTTGGGGCTTTGGCTTAGTACCCAAGTTCCCCCCCCCCCCACCTTCCCATCACTTGTACCTTGACTGACTGTTCTGTCTCCAGGGGGTGTCCTTGATTGTGTGTGTTCTCGGAGTAGGAAACAATCCTCCTCGATCCTTGGTCGTTGTTGCCATCATCTCCCATCACACCAACCCCTCCCCATAGATTCTATTCCTATCACAAACGTCAGATTTTGAGAGGGGCAAAAGATAGAAAGAAAAAAAGGAAAAAAAGGAACGAACGAGAATTACCTAACCACCAAATTCAAACAACTCCTCCTCCTCCCCTCATCGATTCCTCTCCCGCGTCTGACTCAAGGCTGATCCTCTGGAATGCACGTCATTGAGACAAGTGTCACCAAAATACTCATCCATACACAGCCCACGGTCAGCCTTGCGGGATCTGCTGAATCCCCCCTGGCTATATCTGGATTCCCTTTCGGCGAGATGACGGCATGTCGGCAGTCTGGTCTGTGTCAGTGAGCCAGCCAGCCAACCTTGCCACCTCACCTCTGAGCAGTCGAACAAGGACGCACCTGGGAAGGCGGGGCAGGATCTCGTCGTCGTCGCACGTTTTCGCAGCCCCTTATTTCGGTCAATCTTGGCCCGGGACGGCGATCGGCCATGGTCCTTCTGGGTGCTGACTGGGTGGGTGGGTAAAACTGCAGTCCAAGCATTGGGACTCGGCGAGTCGAGGGCATCGAAGCACGAGAAAGGTACTGCTATCTGCCTTGCCAACAAGAGATATGCATAATCTTAGATCCAGCGTGCAGCGTAGGGCAGAAGGGGACAGGGTGGTGATGCTAGCACGCTGCAGGCTGCATCAACTTTACCGAGCTGCTGGTTCTGATGTTACACTCAGGATGGGACAAGAGAAAAAACCAATCTCTTCACCATCTTGCACCGCACAGTCAGATGTTCGCAGACCGGTTTAGGCCAGTGAACCAACGACCCCTCGGAACGCAGATGCAACCATTCCTTTCTTCTTCCTCAAGTCGCCTTCGGACTCGCCATCGATACAAAGAACCACCATGGTACGCAACAGGGGAGGCCAGGCAGCAAGGTTATCCGCCGAGACCACCCGGCAAGGCGGCCCCAAGCATGCCTCGTCTCTTTCTCTCTCTCTCTGTGTGTGTGTGTGTGTATGCGAGGAGGAGGAAGTTCGCCACGCTGGCATGCATCCCTTGCTTGCCGTGGGCTGAACCTGGTGTCGAGGTCGGCGGATGCCATCACCAACAAGGCGAAAGGCCGGACGATTCTCAGGCCAGCCTCGGTCCCCAGTCAGTCAGTCAGACAGCCGAAATATGGTCTGGACCTGGATCTTGTCGCATGGCGGGGACAATGAATCGTGGTTCCTGCAGACGCAGGATCTAAGACCCTCGAAGGATTCGGGCATCTCTATTCGCTAGCGGCGCGCGCATCAGCGAAATGGGATACATGAACCGTCGTCTCTTTAGGTAACGGGACGTCGAAAGAACCCCTGACCAGAAAACAAACGAGGAGGAGCGGGCCGGCGTCGGATAGGCAATGTCCTTTTGTCGAGTCTATCACGGCGGGGGGGGGGGGGATGCCCGGATAGAACAAAACCAAAAACGAAAAAACAACCAGCGGCCAGATCTGCGACCCCACCGCGCACCGCGCCCACTCGTCCCTCCGGTCGAAG
>JACWST010000341.1:0-10075 GCA_014850475.1 Cryphonectria naterciae | reverse complement strand
CCTAGCTAAATGACCCGCGGCAAGGGAGCCGGAAGCGAACCAGTCGCAGCATGTCTCCGCTATTCGTTTCCTTAACTACATACACAAAAGCATTCCAACATCCCCTGCACGCCCCCCCCCCCCCCCAAAAGCCAAATGATATACGTTATAGAGAGAGACAGAGAGAGAGAGAGAGAAACTGCCATGATCATTCTCTTCAGACAACAACCTCATCCTCTCCCTCATCTGGCTCCTCGATGCTTGTGCGGCGCTTAGCTTCAACAGCAGCTTGAACCTTCTCGCCGTCCTCGCTCAGCACGACCGGACGCTCTCCGGCTTCTCTCTTCTCTTCCTCGGCGCCGGAATCCGTCTTCTTTGCATCCTCTTCAGCCGTCTTCTCTCCCTCCAGACTTGGTCCACCTGCCTTGTCTGCCTCGATCGCATCATGCTCCTCCTTGCCGGCGCTGGGAGCAGCATCCTTGTCCTTTTTCGTGAAGGGCCAAAGGCCCATCAAGCCCTTGTTTCCCGAGGTGGCACCACTGCCGCTACTAGCGCCAGGCGTCGGATGCACTGGCAACGGCTTCACGAGGATCTTCTCCCTGTCAGCATCGATGCCACTTCCTCCCCCAGCCCCTTGCCCCTCAGGCATGGCGAAATCGCCAAACTCCTCGTCCTCCTCACTGCTGTTTCCGCCACCTGCCGCACCTTCTCCCATCTCCTCCTCCTCGTCGGTAGAGGAGTCTCGCCCGTCACCAAACTTCTCGTTCTTCTCGGCAGGCTTGTTCTTGCGGGCCCCAAGTGCTCCACGCCACCAACCGCCACGATTCCAGCTGTTACCCCCGCGAGCACTGTCTGCGGATGCAGCACCTAGGTCTCCATCATCACTACCCTCGTCGCTGCCTTCGTCGCTGCCCTCGTCCTCATCATCCGCGAAGGGGTTCCTCAGTCCGCTGTCGGAAGGATCACTTTGCATGAGAAGCGAAGACATGCCACCACGCCCAAGGCCAGTCTCGCTCTCTTCTTCCACATCACCACCGCCCTCCTCTGCCTTACGCTTGGAAGCAAGACGTGCAGCAAAGGCCATGCGGGCACGCGAGGGAGGGATGTTCAGCGGTGGTGGCGGTGGTGGCGGTGGGGGGATGGATGGCGGGTTAAGGCTGTTGGATGCGCTGGTAGAGTTGAGCGGGTCCGTATAGGCGCGGAACTAGAACGTCGGTCAGCATCTTGCATCAAGAGTATCATCTGTAAATCGCCGAGGTCCTGGCAGACAAAAAGAGATAAAGACGGGTGGGGAAAACAGGTAACGGTGCAAAGGATAGTCGACAAGAAATCACCACCAGAGCACGGACGGATGACGAGAGACCGGGATCCACACGAGGGTACCAGGAGTGAGCCGACTGAGGAGACTTGACAGCCTTGACCAGCAAGGAATAGGGTCGAGTGAGAAGGGGGGCCTGGACGCAGGCAGGCGTAGCCAGCCCTTCACCCAGCAGAGATTTCGAAACACAAACAAACGACATAACCGACGGTGTTCAAAAACCACAACCGGCAGAGAAAAGAACGAGCAGCCATCATCACCATCCGCACTGGAGTATGATTCTGGCGCATCTCCCAGAGCCCGAAAGACAAGACGCTGAGCTATTCTCTGCCGTACCAAGCCAAACATCTTGTTTTTGAAATCCAGCTCTTATAAGGCCGAAACACTTCCATGTAACCCTACAGTAAGCTCCCAAAATCTTCCTCGTTATGCCCACATGGTCGTCTCCGTTTCGTGTCGAGGCCGGGCTAGCCCGAGAAGGAATCCTCCCATGCTCTGCTGCGTCTGCTCAAGGGGCAGCGAAGGGCCTGAGCCCATGCTCTGGGGGGTGGTGGTCGATACGGTCTCCGGGTTGTCGCTCTCCACTTGGTCAACGACAACAGCTGTCTGCGACTCCCCATCTTCCGCTTGTCGGACAGGGTCCAATTCTTCTTGCTCCTCCCCCTCGCGATCTTCCTCATCAACGTCCTCCCACTCGTCAGGCGAGCAATGGTCCAGCGACGCATCCGAATCATCATCCAGCGACACGTCCTGGAACGACTGATCCTCTGCGAACCAAGACTTGCTAGCTGCGATGAAATCCAGGCCACCCGAAATGTACTTATCATCAGGTGGTTCGTGGCCCAGCTCGTCGCCTTCTGACAGTCTAGCTCTCTTGTTCGGGTTCGCACCCGTGCGAGAGGTGCGCACTTTGCATCGTCCCGATGGCTCTTCATCATCCCCTGAATCCTCCTCGTCGCTGCCATCCACGGCACTCATGCTGACAGAACGTATGAAAGAATGCGGCGCAGGACGGCCCGCGAAAGACAAACCAGAGTACCTCCTAGGACGGCGATTAAGGGAAGAACTGACCTCGTTGTTGACGTCCTCCTCATTTTCAGCCTCCTCGTCCTCGTCTTCGTCAGAGCTGCTTCCAAAGCCAGACATCAGCGTCCCAGCAGAGATGGCGAAAGGCCCAATCCCGTTTCCTCCTCCATCCCCGCCCATATCACCCAGGCTGCCGTTCAGACCTGCCTCCGCAAGGGCGTTGGAGCCGCCACCCTGGGAGCTACCGAAAGCTGGGCCAAGGCTGGACAGCCCCACCGTAGCGAGGCCGCCGGCCTGACGATTGCTCAGAGCCACCTCAGGGCGAACACCACCCAGGATGGCATTATCACGTTCTCGGGTCTCGGCTAGCGCACCCTCGACGTAGTTGATCCATTCCTGGTCCATGACCCTCTGCAAGACAGTCTCACTCAGAAGCTCAGGTGGGTGGCGCTCAGTGAACTTGACAACCTCCTCGGCGATGAGTGTAAGGTGACCCATGTAGCCCATCCGGGTCTTGGACTGCCGCTGCGACTCCTCGCTAGCGCGTTGACCATTGATGATCTGGGTTGTAACGTCGGCAGCTTCAAACAGCGAAATTGCCAGGGTGGGGTTGTAGCCGCGGTCCATGGGCCCGTTAAAGACCTGCTGTACGATATCATAGACGACGTTATGCAGGAAGTTGTTCCATGGATACTCGAAGAAGAATGAAAGGATCGTCGGCACAACATTGTGCTCAACGAACTGCATCTTCAAGAAGTCGCCGACAACCGGTTGCAGGTTTGACAGATCTGACTCTGTGGGACCTTCCTTGGCATCAGTCAAGGAAGCATCGCCAGCTTCCTGCAGAGGCTGAGCCGGCTGCTCCACCGATCCCGCGGCCGTCTGACCTTCCTCGGCATCAGGTGTCACCGCCTTCTGCTCTTCCGCTGAAGGAGCAGCACCATCTTCTACAGTCGTCGTAGGTGGAGAAAACAGAGGGGCAGGCTTCTCGTTATCGTCAAGAGCCGCTTCGACGGGCTCTGGCGCTTCTGCTGCCCCACTGTCGACCCTGTCAGGCCTGGCCTCGGAACCAGCCACAGAGGACCCAGCAGGTGTGCTGATGCCAGAAGTGCTGATGCCAGGAGTGCTCGAAACCTCGCTGTTGTCGCCGGCGGCAGCTGTGTCCTGCACCTCCGGCGTTGCCGGCTTGTCTTCGAGGATAGACTTCTGCAGGTCCTCTACCAGATCCTCGACCTTCTCCTCGCCATTGGGTGGGGGCGAGCTCGGCAGCTCGTCAACCTCGGCGGCCCTCTGCTTGGATGGGGAGAGGGGCGCCACGACTAGATCTGGCTCGTCGAAATGCGGCTTCTCCAGCTCGCCATCGGCGACGTTGAGCCGAGGCGACGTGAGGGGCTCATCCACGAAATCGTCGTCGTCCTTGTCCAAGAATGACGATGGCTGGCCGGGCTGTATCTCATCTGCGGCATTGACGAACTCGTGTGAAGTGTCCTCGGTCATCTCGGTGCTGTGAGCTACCTCCTCGAAGCCATCGTCTTCCGAGATATTAGTGATCTGAAGCCGACCTTCGTCGACAGGAGACGAGTGGGATATCCTCATGGTGAGGTCGTCAGCAGACGAGGGCAGCTCTTCACCGCGCAGGGAGGACAGCTTTCCATCGACCCGAAGCCGCTGGCGTTCGGCATCTCTTGCTGCTATCAGCTCCTCCGACCCGACCTCGTTCAGCAGGCCCATGTTGCTGCAGTGTAGGAGCTCCGCCATCAGCTCGCAAGTCTTGAAGCGGTCGAAGCCGAGCGGCTCGATCTTGTCGCCGAACGTAGAGTCGAGTCGTGCCTTTTGCGCCGGCGCATTCATGATCAGGTTCATAAAGTTGGGTACATTTTCTGCAAAGAGCCGCAAGAGGGTTCCCAGGTAGATGGGATCCCGACTTGACGGGATAGCATTGGCCTCGGCACCGACATCAGGGTCGTAGTCTGAGTTGTTCTTCCGGATCACCTCGATGACAATGCCCACGCCGACGGTGAGGGCGTTCCCACCACCCAGCATGTATGCTATCAGCTGCTCGACGCAGGGCTTCGACACCAGCTGCCTAGTAAGCTCGTTGGGACCGATACACGTCTGTTCGTTCTGGGAGGCGTTGGCCGAGACGGTGATGATGGCCTTCATGAAATCGCCGGCTGAGGTTTGGGTCGCCCAACTGTGCTCGGGGCCGAGAAAGGAGAGGAGGGTCGGCATAACGTCTTGTGTGTAGAGCCACTTTTTGAGGGGGCGAGGGAGGTGAGGTTAGCGCGGGGGAAGGGGCTTGCCAGAGCTTCTCGTGTAATCAAGCAGACATACCTCGACAATTCCCTGTCCAGCTTCCGTGCGCTCGAGGCTGATGATTTTGAGCAGCAGATCCATTATCATAGGGCAGTCCACATGGCGCAGCATGTCGGGAACGGCATTCTCGATGGACTTGAGCAGGTCGATCATCTCCTCGGTCTTCTTGTCGAAGAGGGCCTCATTGACCTTTGTAAAGTAGCTGGCCTGCAGCGGATCAAGCGGGGTCTCCCGCCGCAGGAAGTCCCAAAAGTTGCGCAGCATGGCCTTGTTCGCGAGGAGGGCCTCGCAGATAGACCAGTTGTCAGAGGCCAGGACCTCGGCAGCGACATAGGCATACCTGTTGCGCTTCTTCTCTAGCTCCTCCTCCTTGTTCTCGGGCTCTGATGCGCGCGAAGACACCCTGGGCCTGGAGAAAGGCAGGACGCGAGCCTTGCCCTTGTCGGTATCGTCGTCATCATCGTCATCGGCGGCTCCACCGGCAGCGGTGCCGGCGGCATCGGGGGTGGCGACGGGTTCGAGCCTGGGGGCGACGACGTATTCGAGCAGGCTCACCAGGACGGGCTCGTCCCTGAGATAGTCGATGAGCTTTGCATTGTGCTGCTTCAGCTCCTGGATGAGGTCGCTCTCGTCCAGAAGCTCCTCGAGGGTGAAGTCGGACTTGTCGAGGATGGTATCGATGGTGGAGATGTTGGCGTAGCCGCCGAATCGCCAGAACATGGTGCCAGCTCTGTGGCGAAGACCCCTATGTCACGGCGCCAGCTGAGTGACGCCAGACGGGGCAGTGGAGGGGAACGTATCGAGGATGGAGGGCGGCGTGCATGCAGATCGTTGGTGTTGACGACGCACGTCAGGAGGGAGCTTTTGTACAACAAGCCAGGTCACAAGGACCTCACACGACGGGACGTGGCCGTGCCGTAGATGGTCGAAAACACAGGTGCCGGTGTTGTTTCGAGGGTTTCGACCTCGAGTCCAGGAGAGATGACGGAGTGAAAAATGGCCGAAGTCCCACCAATCTCAAGTTGTCGAGGTGCCAAGCTTGATGCCCCAATCCCCGATCTAAAGCACAGCGGGACGCATGCAGGCCTGAGGGGGGCCTAATGCAGAATGACTCTTGAAAGGGTATCGCAATGAAGTCTATGATGGTATTTATGGGTTCGTGATGCAGAAAACGTGGTCGCCTTGTCCGCGGTGGGCAGATTGGATGGACTTGGCCGGGGGGGTTCAGTTAGTAACTGGTTTGGAGATGATGGATTGAAGTCGGTCGGAGAGAGAACCTGACTTGAGTGGAGGTCAGTCAGCTTGAACAGTGTTTTACCGTACTCGGTTTAGCCTGGGCGGGTCGCATGGCAGGGGCTCAGGGCCAACAGGGCCGACAGGGCACCGTCATCAGCTGCTTGCTACAGAGGGTCGTGGGTGTGTGTCCCATAGTAGTACTCAACCACATGGCCTGTGGTGTCTGACGTGCAGGCCAATCACGCGCCATGCCTCCCACGAGGCAAGCCTTTTTTCAGGGTGGATGGCAGGGTGGGTAGATTGTGTGCCCAGGCCTACCCTTTTTTTTTTTTCCTTCCAAAATTCTTTCCCCATTCCCCTCTATATATCCCAGTCCACAATGAATCGCTATCTTACTCATTCATATGGATGGATGACCTGATCTGAGGTGTCTCAATTTTGCAGCATGGCATAATATCAGAGTCTAGGCAGAGTTGTCCACGTCTTGATCTGGGCTTTATTTTCACTAGCCATCATGCTGTAAACCTGTCCCGCCTTGGCCCTTAAAACCTCACTGATCGAACGTTTTGCATTCTTTTATGGACAAAGGAGAATAGAAAGGAAGACAGAGAAAGAAAGAAAATCAGGAGCGGGGGAGGGGCGGGGGATGGATGGTCCTGACGTGGCCAGTCTAACGAGTCAATGTTGATGTGTCGTTGGCGATCATGACGGAGACCTCGGGACCCATCAGATAATGCGTAAAGCATACATTTCTTTATACAATCTGCTTGAGTACTTTAGGTCAAGATATGCGGAGTCGTCATCATTCTCTCCAAATATGATCATAATTTTCTTTTTATTTCTCAACTTTCTCTTTCTCACCACAACAATCGGGTTGACAGATGAGTCAAGACACTGTCATCACTGTAATGTAGATGACTTCAGTATCCTGATTAAAGCATTCAAAGTACAGTAAAATCAACTTTATTAACATAATAGACGCAGCAAAAGGTCTTGCCTACAGCAGCACTTTATACTGGCTGAGCAAGAAGCCCAACGATGCCCGAGTCACTTCTGATTTTATCTTCAAGTTGTGGCCCGCACTAGGACAGATGGACTGACTCTGTGGGACGCGCCTTCCCACATGACTCCCATTTCAACTCGCACAATGGCGATGATGATGGTTCAAAATGGAGATTGTAGAAAATTTATATAAGCAAGCCAGTAGATCGCATTCTCGAATTCCGCATCTCAGTATAAATTTGTTTTTCAATGGAGCTTGTCTTCTTTTTTTTCTTCTTCTTTTTTCCGCACCGTCTCCTTTGCCGGCAGGTGGCCCCTTTCTTTTCTCCCTCCCCCAAAAGAGCCCTGGGAATAAGGTTATGGTGCTGTTACAGGGCTCTCTCCACTTGGCGCCACGCTTGGGGTGAAAACTAAACTCTTTCTGGCATATCATCACTCCACACAATGTTTTTACCCCCCAAAGAAAGTATCACTGAATGCTTCTTTCCTTTTGTCCCCCAGAGGCCGGAGGCCACCTTCACCTTCACCCAATGCAAACAGCCATGCATACCACGATCCAGCATCAAGCATCGTTCACCTTCTTGTGTGGTTGGCAATCCTCAGCCCTGGTCTGCTCTGCTGCCCTTCATCCCTGGTGAGCATACGGAGAGGGTGCATGGTGGATTGCAGCACTAGTGTGCGCATCTGCAAGAGATGTTCCAAAGATCTTGGCTGTGATGTGGAAAACCGTCGATGCTATCCACGATGCTATCATCCCTCTACCCACACCGTCCTTTCTCAGCTCTTTCATCTGGTGGCGGCCAATTTGGTAATATTCCCAAGCCTCAATTTTGAGACTAGTTGTTGGGGTCAATGGGGGTATAGTCAGTCAGTCAGTCAGTTGGCTTCCTCCAGTCTCAACGATGGTTATCCTTCTTGACCACAAATGTCTCGCAGGACTGAGCATCACCAGAAAACCAGACGCACTCAAGGACTTTGCTGGTTGCTCTCATTGATTTCTACACACCATCACATATGCCGGGATAGACTTCCTTTTCTCCCGCTCCACCCACCTCGTCTGCATCCACGTGCGTGCCATGGAGCGTTACATCAGCCTGCCTTTCTACTACGAGCAATCTCCGCCCTCGTTCTCAATAAATTTTCCCCATTGACCTTCCTTCTTGGAGAGGGAGCCCCTCCCTTTCTTCAGCACGTGTGATAAAGTCTATCGGGCGAGACTGTTCCTGCAGGACAATGCAACTATTACTACTCTCCACGTGCGCATTCTATTGGCCAAATACCCGCATTATTTCCCCGCGCCATGGCCCCCCCTCTTCTCTCAAGCGAGCCGCCTATCCGACCACGAGGGTGACATCACGATACTTCTGATGTGGCCAGGGTTTCTGCGATTTCGGTTCGAGATGATAATTACTCGACCGTATGCATAAATGTCGTGATAGTTCCCCTCTCTTGTGGGATGAGATGGATCATCTATGACATGCGGCAGCACTCTTCAACTCTCTCTGCATGTGGCCCTCACCATCTCCTGCTCCCCCTTCTCATATTGCAAGAAGGAAAAAAGAAAAGAAGAAATAATTCTATCTAATCGAATACAGACATTCACCATGCTGCGAACCATCCTGGCCACGGCCTTAGCAGCTGCTGGCCCATCTCTATGCCAGTCCGATATCCCCATCAACTCGGCCCTGCAGTCCATCATCGCCAATGCCTCCACAGCCCCAAAATATACCTATCCGACCTCCCTGACCCAGGGCATCATCCCCAAGAGCTTCCACTCCCACAACGACTACTGGCGTCCCGTCCCCGTCTACTCTGCCATCTCCGTCGGCGCCGTGTCCATCGAGGCCGACGTCTGGCTGTACAACGACACCCTCCATGTTGGCCACGAGGAGTCCGCCCTCACCAACGAGCGCACCTTTGACAGCCTGTACGTCCAGCCCCTGCTGTCCATCCTGCAAGCGCAGAACCCCAACAGCAGCTTCCTCACCGACGGCACCACCTACAACGGCGTCTACGACACCGACGGCGGCCAGACTCTGTACCTCTTCGTCGACGTCAAGACCGACGGACCCACCACCTTCCCCTACGTCGTCCAGGCCCTCCAGCCCCTGCGCGACGCCGGCTACCTGACCACCGTCAACGGCACCACCGTCACCACAGGACCCATCACCGTCATAGGCACAGGCAACAGCCCTCTGAACCAGATCCAGGGCGTCTCCCCGCGTGACTACTTCTACGACGCCCCTATTCCCTACCTGGACAACACCTTTTCCAACATCACCGCCGACGTCTCTCCCATCGCCAGCACCGACTTTGCCGTCCAGTTCCCGGATGTCCTGTCCAACACCGGCTTCAACAGCTCCCAGCTCGCCCTGCTGCAGGACCAGGTCGCCGTCGCCCACGTCAAGGGCATCAAGGTGCGGTACTGGGACCAGCCAGGCTGGCCCATCGGCACGCGCAACGCCATCTGGCGCACCTTGTGGGATAACGGCGTGGATATCCTGAATGTGGATGACCTGGAGGGGGTGGCCAACTTCTGGGAGGGGCTGGGCTAGGGTTCCGGGTCCGACTTTTTTCCTCTTTTTGGAAGGTCATCCATTTATTGTGCCGATGTATAGAAGTCATCTGGGGATAATGTAAGTGACCGAACGACGTGCCGCCCTTCGTGTGTGGTTCTTTGTCTTGCCACAATGAAAAGTCTCCTTCATATCCTTATTTGCCCCTGTGCCACCCAACCATGAATGAATCAGCAAGAAACTTGAAACAGTGTGGGACATGGCAGGTGATATGCTCAGGAATGGGTCTCCTGGCCTTGAGGAGGACAGCATTGTGAAATATTACAACGAGATGCAGACCGGCCTATCAGGACACGACCGACGCTACAGCAGGTTTTTATAGTATAAGTTGATTTGAATATCTAACGTTTAATGCATGTATGAATAACAACAACAACAACAACAACAACAACAACACGATGTAAAGACATGCACTTTATCAAAACAATGTATATGTATACGTCTTCAGCCCGAACAACCAACTCCCTTTACCCAAACGAAATTTCCAAAAATCTAATTTCTTTTCCCAAGATCAAACGCTGACGATTCCATGCAGACTTCAAAAACAAACCATGCCTTTTTTTTTTTTTTTTTTTTTTTTTTTTTTTTTTTTTTTTTTTTTTTTTTTTTTTTTTTTTTTTTT
>JACWST010000340.1:0-11779 GCA_014850475.1 Cryphonectria naterciae | reverse complement strand
TTTCTCTCTCAGTGTGCCTCGGCCTGCTTTGGCGATCCAGTGTGGCTTTAATGGTAACCCGGAAGTGGCCAAACCATTTGCCCCCCCCCCCCCCACCTCCAGGGCACCTCCCCTCTCCATCCTAACTTCTATCCGCGACGTACAACGCGTCTGAGGTTGCCTGCCTTTCCACTCTTCATTATCGCACTGGAAGGTTCCAATGGTAAGGTCCAGCCTGTCAAGGGTACCCTCTTTTTCTTCTCCTCCTTTCCACATTAAAACCCAATTCACCATAACAGCCCTAGCAAGGAAGAGAAACAGTAAGAAAAGAAGGGGGGAGGGGGAGGGGGAGGAGAGTGTGTATTGGTTTCGGGCCATCTTTTCATCCGAATGCACCGTCGACTCGCGTAGACCGCCCGACCATGAGGGCCCACGATGACAAGAAACCAGATGCAGGTAAAAGGCCAGCACCAGCGAAACCAATCAGACTCCCCTTGGTTCTGCAGAAGTCTCCGAGGACCTAAGGGAAAAAGGCTGCTCAAGGCCACGCACCCCGCAGCGCAGCGGGCAGACCTACTGTGGGATCCAGACCTTGGCTTGTAGAGGCCCCGAGGCTCAAAGTGTCAAGGGCCGGCTGGCTCACGGTGCAAACCTTTCGTATAACGAGAGCCACTGTACGCACAGTAGTAAGCGGTGGTACCCGTGGCGGCGTCTCGGATATAATAGTCCTAGAGCAGTGCCCCCCGGCGATAGAATGGGCCCGTTACCCGACGGTATTTTGGAGGACCGGATTTCGAGTTGCTCCAGACCCGAGTGGGGACTAAGCCAAATGTCTCCTTTCTCTCTCTTGAATAAAAAAGAGGACAGATAGGTGGAAATGTGAAGAGAAGAAAAGAACGAAGAAGAAAGAAAGAAAGAAAAAAACAGGGGCAGTCGGTTGAGGGAACGAGATGCAGGGAGAAAAGCTGCCAGCCTTATATGAGTGTCGCCCGTGAGGCTCAGCAGTCCAGTGTCATGTGCCCCAATCTTCTCGCGTCACTTAAGCCGTGAAGACGCAATTCTACCACCATGGCACTGCTTGGTTGGACTTGTGGGCTTAAGATCTTCCCAAACTTTATATCCCTACTTTATCTGGGTGTTATGCAAACCAAACCAACAAGATAGGCATGCTGTAGATTGTGGGATGAGATGTGACCAGATCAGCGAGAACCTTCCATAATCTTGTATCTTTCTTTGGTTTCTTCTTTTTTTTAAAAAAAAAAAAAAATTGAAATAATCAAAGAATGAATCAGGGGTCCATGGTGCTCGGCATATTCATGGAAATCATTGCAGAGACATATGTAAATATTCTCTCAAGACCTAAAGTCCCTTTCCAAGAGAGCAGACTCGCCTACGGTTATTATTCCAACAGCCGTATTATCCAGTGCATCTCTCCTCAGGTGGTCGCCATTCCAGCTCCAGACCCTCAAAGACCCTCCTCTCCGCCTCCTCCATCGTCTTGGGCGGGCCTCTCCCGCCGTCCTCCAGATCAACCCAGTTGAACGGAGGCTGGCGCGATCTGATCCCACTGCTGTCAAACTTGAGCCCCCTCACCCTGCAGTACCGGCGCAGGTCCCGCTGGAACGTGGTCTCGGAACTCCAGCCCAGCACAGCACAGCCGACCGTCTTCCATGGGCTGATTAGTATGTCCACCCGTCGGTGGGGATTGGTGTTCTTAGACGCATCTGCAATCGGGGTGGGGCGGTCCTGGAGCTGGGGTTCCTGCCAGACGACGAGAGCCTTGTCGAGGGTGTCGAAACCCGTGCCTCCGGCGGCTGCTCCTTTAAAGCTTGTCGGCCGCTGGCCGCGCTCCGAGTTGTGCTCACTCACGGAGAGGGTGTGGGCTACATCAATGCTGTCAGCAAATTCGAAATCAGATCAGAGAAGTCCTGAGAATGTCGGCCTCGTCAGGCCTGGGAACGTACTGATGTACTTTGCATCGATGAGGCTGGTCACAAGTTTCTTGATGCACTTGTACGTAGCATCCTCATCTGTATGGCTCAGCATCAGGTCTACATCCCCACTCATTGTTTTGCCCCTGCGGTATCCCCCCACGACGGTCAGTTGAAACCCCTCGCGAAGCCTGTTCGCGTGCTCCAGGACGGTATTGGCGATAGTTTCTGTCTCCGCCCGGCTGATCTTCTGCAGGAACTCGTCGTAGTACTTGACCCCAATCTGCTGTGATCGGTGGATCGAGTCCCAGCCGAACTCGACAACATCGTCAAGGTCTCGCCAGCCTTTTCGGTAGAATTCCTCGGCCGTCACAGCCGATACACCCCAGATATTGTAAAAGGTCCGGATGACGGACATTTTCGGCTCAGCCACGGCGGCCTGCAGCTCCTTCAGCTGGCCCGTATCCTCAAACTCCTCGAAGAGCCGGGCAAACTTAGCGCCACAGCCTGGCAGGCGTCCGATCTCTAATCAAAGTCAGGGCACAGAAACACTATGGGTGCTGTCACAGCACCAAAGAATACGGATTCTTCAACAGAGCGGCCATTCACAACTTACCTAGGGCACTCTGTATTTTGTACGGGTATGCCGACAAGGAAGCGATGGCGCTGGAGTACGCCCTGACACCAATGTCATCTCCTTGAATGGCTCGCAATTCCCTGACTTCCTTCAGCTGCTCGATGAATCTCTCGTTCGGCGGATGCACGCGAGTCGACCGCTGACATGAGAAAGTCGTCTTCAGATACTCGGGCACCGGCGGCAAGTCGGCTATCGCATGTTCTTCGGTCGTGGAGTGCGGCACAAGAGGCGGGGCTTTGACATGACGACCGGCGGCCCTGTGCTTGCGATATGGGCTTTGTTGGGGAGCCAAGGTCTGAGGGGATCCGGCGGCCACATCCATAGCCCGCTGCATCAGGTCCTTGGGGATTGGTACTTGGGCTTGCCCTGGCTCCTTGACGGCCTCATAGACCAGGTAGCCTCTGTAGTCGAGGAGCTCGTCCTCGCGCATGGAATCTTTGAGCCAGGCAAGTCGAACAACCCTGACTGTGTCGATCTTGGACGAGTAGGCTTCATTAGACATGACATTCTCATCATCCGAGTCGCTGCAAAGAGCGTATTCCTCCACATCACGGAGCTTGCGCCTCTTCGCCATGGGCAATAAAGGTGCATCATCCTTCACAGGCGTATATTCCTCCGCTGGAAGGCCCAGCTTGCGCAGCTCAAACTGCGCACGCTGTTTCTGCGAGACTGGGCTTCAGAGTAAGTATACTGCCATTCGGATAGGTTACGAGACGTGCTGAGAAGGGGGGGGGGGGTTGCTATATTCACTCACTTTTGCCGACGATGTAATTCACCCTACTGGCATCATGGGAAATATTCGGGATCTTGGCTTCCCATTCTCCCAGCTCGACGGCACCCATGTGCGTGGGCAGGAGGTAGAGGGGCGGTAACTTGAGAACCATCCCTTGTGTTGTTGTGTTGGTTGGTGCGCTGTGTTGTTGGGTACTGGATGACCGAGCTTGACAATTGACCCACTGTCTGGTGTCTTGAAGAAGCTGGAAGATCTTATTGTTCTCGATAAATACCCAGATGTGAATCGTTTAAATGTGACCCTCAAACACAAGATAATTGAGTTGGAGAGAGGGAAGGCATCATTGCTTTGGCTTTGAATGCTGTCATGACGCAGGGGGAGGCAAATAATCCGACCAGCTCATTAGCATGCAGCAACAATATTCCGAATCACAAAGAGGGATGGTCTTGTCTTGCTGAAGATTATGGTGAAGAGTTGTAGATATCAAGTACAAGTAAATCATTCATCCTTGGTGATGTAGAATGCAGGTCCCAAACCATCCAGGTACGGAGGTATGCCTGCACAGCGGGTCCTACTGAAGGCTGCTGGGCTTAGTCATGATTATGGGGCCAATTGGAAGCTCCTGGGCCACTTTAGGGAGTCGCTGAGGCTTCACTTTCACAACCATCTCACGCCCTCCCCCCGGAATTTCCACTGCCTCATAGAAAGTCGAGCTCCCCTCCCCCCATCCACCCTCCCAGCCCATACATTGTTCCTACAACAAAGAACAATAGGAGCACCCTGAAGACACCACAATGAGAAGTGGTCTTCTCATAGCACGTGCGCTCCGTCCCTGAGCGTCTCCTTCCTCGACCGTCATGATCCTGCGACAACCCTGACTTCGTCTTGGTAGCACATCGCTGCTGCCTCGAAGCAACTGCTTCATTTCTTCTTCTCCCGCTGATCTCTCGCACCATCTTGGTTGAAAGGACCGAACTGTGATTGATATCGTCTTCGTTGGGTCTACCTTTTTTTTTATGTTTTTATTGCGCCAGCGATTCTGACGGGTATGTGCCTCCTAGCACCCATCCTAACGGCCTTAGGAACCTTGCGCCGCGCGAGCATGTCAACTTACCATTCTTGCGATTCAATACTAACCCATCAATAAACAGCCTCCTCAAACCCCTCTCCCGAAAGCCGTTCTTCCTACCTCCCCGCGCCCCATCGCCGAGTTGCGGAACACGAGCTGCGACCGCCGAAAACCCTTCGTCCGCCCATCGTCCCCATCTGCACACACACACACACACACACAACCATGGATCTCGCAAAACAGCTTGTGCGCTCTTGCGCTCGCGCCTTTTACAGCCTGCCGCCCTACGATGTCCGCTATGTGCTCATCGTGGATGCCTTGGTTATCCATGGAGCGTGCGTCCTCCCGTGACCCGCAAGAGTGTCATGCGACATGCTGATGTGCCGGGGGTTAGGTTGCGCGATGATGATCTGGGTTACCTCTTGAACATCACGGCGATGAAAGACCTCCACAAGCTCTGCTACAAGATGCAGCAGGAGCGGTTCCTGCAGATGTATGTTGCGGATGATGGGGACAAGACGACAATATTTCCACGCGAGTTCTCTCGGGCGCGCGCTAATACACGAGGGCTGTAGACACATACGACAAGAGCTGAAGGAGGGCGCCGTCCGCCCGAGCAACCGTACCTACTACTACATCGACTACCGCCAGACGATCGACGCCATCAAGTGGAGGGTTTACAAGCTGGGTAAGGACATGCAGGTACCCACCGTACCCGCCAGCGAGCGGAAGGAGTACGTCTGTCCAAGGTGCAAGGCCGACTATACCCAGCTTGAAGTCCTGAGTATGGCGAGCAGGCTGGGCTTCGCCTGCGAACGATGCGGCGCCGTTCTCAGCCACGAGATCGATCGGACTTCTGCGGGCCACGAAAAGGTCACGAGACTGAACAACCAGCTCAAATTCATCACCGACCTCCTGCTGCGTATCGACAGCGTTGCCGTCCCCGACAACAACTTTGAGTATGCCATCGAGACGGCCCTGCCAGTGGACAGAGATGAGCAGCACCAGGTCGCCAGGGCCACTGTTGTGGAGCCTGTCAAGCCGACGAGTGTGAAAGGGCTGGCGGATACAGGACCCAAGAAGATCGACATCAAGATCTCCACGTCAGAGGGGCCGACAGAGGAGGAGAAAGAGGCAGAGCGGCTGCGCAAGGAGAAGATTGCCCAACAGAACGCCCTGCCCGCATGGATGGCCAACAGCACCGTCAGCGGAGACTCCTTCTCAGCGACCCCCACAGGAGAGGCGGTGGTCAAGGCAGAGCCAGAGAAGCAAGCCGACGACAAGAAGCAAGGGCTGGATGCCAAGGAGGCTCAGGAGCTGAGTAGCTATATGGAAGACCTCAAGCGAGAGCAGGAAGCCATGGCGGCGGCCGCGGCGCTGAAGAAGGAAGAAGACTCTGATGATGAGGATGAGGATGACGACGAGTTTGAGGATGTCGTCGCCACTCCTCCGGTAGGGACACCTGTTCCAGCCAGCCAGGGTCTCAAACCCGCGCCGTCACCACTCCATCAGTCAAGCGTGCCCGTCAAGAAGGAGCCCTCGGTCAACGGAAACGGCAACTCGCCGCTGAAACGCGATAGTCCCGACGACGAAGACGAACGACCTGCGAAGAAGATCAAGGTCGAGGAGCCCGCACCCGCGGCAGGAGATGACGATGATGATGACGAGGAGGGCTTAGAATTTGAAGACGTTTGAGCCTTGTGTGCTCGATCGAGGCTGCAAGAAAGGGATGAAGCATACAGGTGCTTCCCATTGCAGGCGGAGAACAGCACGCTTTAAAAAGAAAAAAAAAAAGAAAAAGACAAAAAGAAAAAAAGAAGAAAAAAAGAACAATGGCCAGACCCAAGAGTAGAAAAGTCTTGGGGAGAGAACTTACCGTTCATAAAATGGGCGAGAAATGTCACCCAGTCACATACGTATGCGTTTAGACACGGTCGTAGGCCCAATAAGACAACCATGACTAAAATGAACTCTTAAAAAAAGCAAATCCCTATCTTGCTCCCTGACCCTGTGATTCAATTCGTCCTGTCTCTTCTTCTTCATCACCACTAATAAAATCATCGTCCCGTTCTCCCACAACCAAGACGCCGAATCGCGGGTGGCCCGTGCACCCGCTCATATTCAAATTCTAGATTCTCACCTCAACTTTTTTTTCCCCCTCAAAATATAACACGAAACGCAAAGAGAATACCCCTCAGCCTATACAGCCAAGATGATACTCAAGATCGGCACGCGGCCGGTCCTCCTGGGACGGGGTCTCTGCCGGCGACCGCTTGCGACGACGACGACACAGCAGCAGTGCTTCTTCTCATCGTCCATCTCGACCGTGCCGCTGCACTTTGACCTCCACGAGCCGGCGAAACCTGTGTCTGCGAACCCCAACCAGACATCACCTATCTTGTTTCTTCATGGGTTCTTTGGGTCCAAGAAGAACAACCGGAGTATTAGCAAGTATGTTTGCGGCTGGGGAACGTCGTTTTGTCAAAAGGGATTTTTTTTTGCGCATGGAAAAGGAGGAGGATGAGAGTGATGAGAGTGATGATTTGGGGAGAGATGTGATTTGATGTGATGAGATGAGAGGCTGAAATTGTGTGTTTTTCTTTTCCACTTTCTGCAGAGCCCTTGCGCGGGATCTGGGGAGGTCGATCTATGCTCTGGTAAGCGCACCCAAACTGATGACGAAGGGGGAGGGGGGGGTGTTCCCCCTTCCCCCTTCTTTTCTTCTTTCTTTCTCCTCTTCCGACTATGTTGGGCTCATGCAGATATGCTCTCAAGGACCTCCGGAACCACGGCGACTCTCCTCACGACCACAGGCACGACTACACAGCCATGGCAGAGGATGTGAGCGCCTTTATAGAGGAACACAAGCTGGACCAGCCGACCCTCATAGGACACTCGATGTAAGTGGGTGATGGAACCCCCCGCTCTCCTCAACAAACCTGGAAATCAGTATGCTGAATATCAACAATCAAAGGGGCGCCAAGACAGCCATGACTCTGGCCCTCCGTTCCCCACGCATGATCAAGGACATCGTGGCCGTCGACAACGCCCCCATCGACGCCATCCTCTCGACCGACTTTGCCAAGTACGTGCGGGGCCTCAAGAAGATCGAGGACGCGGGCGTAACCTCGCAGAGGCAGGCAGACGAGATCCTGGCCGAGTTTGAAAAGGTTTGTTGCTGCTTTTTCTTTTCAAAGGACCCCCCCCCCCGGTACAGCAAGCGTTCCCTCTTTTCATCTGACCAGAGAAAAAAAATCTATATATATACACTACTAGTCCCTCCCCATCCGTCAATTTCTCCTCAGCAACCTCTACACCTCCCACGGCACCAAGAAGTTCCGCGTGCCCCTCGACATCCTCGGCAAGGCCCTGTCGCACATGGGCGATTTCCCCTACAAGGACCCAGGCAAGGTGCGCTTCGAGAGGCCGGCGCTGTTCGTCAGGGGTACCAAGAGCAAGTATGTGCCGGACGAGGTCCTGCCGGTCGTGGGGCAGTTTTTCCCGCTGTTTGAGGTGGTGGATGTTGAGGCAGGGCATTGGGTGATTTCGGAAAACCCCGAGGCTTTTAGACAGGGTGAGTTTTCTTTCTTTTCTTTTTCTTTTTGCTTCTTTGTGGTCCCTTGTTGTTGGTGTTGTTGTGAGTGAGATGCTGATATCTGAGCAGCTGTGGTGCGCTTCCTGAGCCCCAAGGACTAGGTATGGTATGATGTGGAGTGTGAAGGGGGGCTGTCATTGATACAATAAGAAGACTCGGGCAATCAATCGAATGGGGGAAAGCATCGTCATATAGCCTTCACAGGCTGGCTGCTAATTAACCTACTATGTATCTATATATGTATATGCATCTGGTGGTTATAGACACGATACACATAGAAATCATGGCGCCATATCAAGGAGTCTGGTATAAAGGAGTTACTCATGCCGCGTGATCCTGCAACGCCATGCATGATTTCTATCTATCAATCTTAATCATTCAGGTCATAAAAAAGAAACCCTCCCAAACAGAGAGGGGAAGACATACACACACACACACACACAGACCAAAGCCTCGGCCGATATCCTCTTCAGCACGAACACCCCGAAGCCCCGGCAACCGCATCATCACCAACCCTCACCACCCCAGCGCTCCTCCCACCCCCCTCCTCCACCCCACCCGCAACAATCTCGTCCACAATCTCTACAAACGGCCGCCGCACATCCTCCCCCGTCTTGGCACTGACCTCACAGAACCGTGCCCCGTGCGCCTCAGCCAGGCTCTGGCCCTCCACCGCGCTCACCGCCCGGTTGGGCTTGTCGGTCTTGGCCCCGACGAGGTACAGCGCGACGCCGGGGCCCGTGTTGAGCTCGGCCTCGTCAAACCACCTCTCCATGGAGGCGAAGGAGGTGCGGCTCGAGACGTCGTAGATGAGCAGGACGCCGTGGGCGCCGCGGTAGTATGAGGTGGAGAGGGTCCGGAAGCGCTCTTGGCCGGCCTGTGTGGTTGGAAAAGTAAACGTGTGAGATGTGCTGTGATTAAGGGAGGTTGGGGGGGGGGGATGGCTTGTATATATATATATATATAGCTTGAAACTCTTGAGACTTACAGTGTCGAAGAGGGTTACTTTGTAGGCCTTGCCACGGACGGATAATCTCTTGATCTGGCAGACGAGAAGCACCTTGTTCAGAGCACATTCTTTTACCAAGCTAGCGATGACTGAAAATTGAGCCAGAAAGGCGGCAGAAGAAAGACGGCTCGCCAAAAAGACCTGCCTGTTCTGCCCAAGGCTCATTGGAGAGAAAGAAAGGAGGGGGGGGGGGGACTCGACATCTTGTTTATCCCCAACATACCTTGAAGTCTATCCCGATAGTCGCGGTCGCGTTCTCGGGCTCGAAAACATCCTCACAGTATCTCGTCAGTACTGAGCCACAACAACATTATTAGCCCCTGCTCCCAATACTTTTTGACGCACTCGGGAGGAGAAAAAAAGAAAAGAGAGGACTGACTACTTACACGCTGATTTGCCAGCCCCAGACGGGCCTATGAGTAATAATTTCAAGGTCGGCAAGGAATCATCGGATGCCATCTTCGAGGAGGAGACGTAAATGCAGTATACAGATTTCGCATACAAAAAATTGTGAAGGGCATTGGATGCTTTTTCATATCTTGGTGGTGGGACAGGTTTGAGGTGCTGCCCAGGCGGAAGAGAGCAAGGTTGGGATGGGTGGGTGGGTATGGTGTGAGCTGGATAAACACGCTGACTGGGATGATGAGGTCAGTACTTAGCGTTCACCTTTGTAGAGTAGAAGAAACTTGGCTCGCTGCCCCCCCTTCCCCCCTTCCAAACAGAGAGCCTGGGACGAATGTACACCAACCAAATGGTCACCACCAGTGTGCTACGGGACAACCAAGAAGGTAGAAACTCTTTACACGGGACATTTACACCAACACGTCTCACGAAAATATGGGGGTGGTGGGAGACCTTGCTTGGCAAGAGAATCTTCTGACATGACGACACAATACATACAGACATAAGCTGTGAGAGCATTTGCATATCCGTCTGCGTGTCTGTGTCTTATCTCTTCTGTCGCCGTTGTCTACTAAACCCCTTGAGGCGACCATGAGCTTGACGCCGTGGAATAATCTTGTCCAAGGCCACAGTAAGATCAGAGCCGCCAGCAAGAGCCATGTATGGATAAAATATATAGATATCGGAGCGGAAAACACATCTCACTTGTCTCGAAGCGGCCCTTATTGAAGAATTTTTGAGATCGATTTTCCTTTTTTTGATTCGTTCCGGCCTGGACTCATGGTGAAAAAGGCACAGGTATCCATATAACTACCTCTGTACCGATCTGATTTGCCACGCCAAATGCAACGAGAAAGCAAGACCCATGCCCCTGAGAAGGTATTGCCGGAAAAAACCATGTGTCCATGCCGCACTCCAAATCAGTTTTGTTCGTCCGCTCCAGCACCGAACTCTTTACACCTCCTCGAGGACACGCTCCTTGAACTCCCGCTCCACCTTCTGGCCCTGCTCGTCCGTGGTCGACTCGCCGTGGAGGGCGAGCAGGCTGCCCAGGTCGAACTTGGGCTGCTTCAGCAGCTTGACCTTGCGGATGTGAACCTGTGTATAATACCGAGTTAGCCCAGATCTGTCCCCCAAAAAATCTTCTTCTATCCGCTGCCGCTCGGTGCGGCTGTTGGCCTCTAACCCCCCCGTTGCACACGTACGTTCTGGAGAGGGTAGATTCCCTGAGTCGCCTTCTCGATCTCGCGTCCGATCACCTCAGGGATGAGCTTGCTGGTCAGCTGCTGCAGGGTGCAGCTGCCGGCCTCGCGGGTGATGATCTCGGTCATCTTCTTGCGGATGGCGCGGATCTGAGAGGAGGCGGCGTAGGTGGTCTTCTTGATCTGGTTGGGGCGGCGCTTGGTGAAAGCAATGGCGAACAGGCGGAGGAGGTAGTCATCGGTGGTCTTGACGGTGACGTTGCACTCGATCAGGGACTGCCACTTGCGCACGAGCGATCGCAGCTTGTCGGATGTGAAGTCGAGACCGTGGAAGTTGGTCAGGCAGTTCTTGCCCTGGATCTCGTCCACGCGGAGCTTGATCTTGCGGAAAGCGTGGTCCTCATCCTTCTGCAGGTCGGCCAGGGAGACCTCAACGATACGGCCCTTCAGGGAGTCGTTGGCGTTCTTGAGACCGGTGGTACGGTTGACGAGGGTCTTGCCGACACTGTTTAAGAAAAAATCTTGTCAGAATCTCCACCTTGCACAATCTGTAGTCGTCGTCGCCGCGATGGTCGGGTTTTTCGGTGTATCTTACTCTCGGATCTGGAAAGGCGAAGGAGCCTGGTTATAGCATACATGTGTCAGTCTGGATACCCTGCGGCGTCGATATCTAAAAGAATGGATGTTGTGGACATAAATTCGTACCTTGATGGAGTACCAGTCCTTGCGGGTAAAGGGGTCGACGGTCTTCTTCTTGAGACCCTTCTTGCCCTTGGACAATCTCTTGTTCCTATTGTCAAGACACAACCATCAGCGCACTGTCGCCTTCACGTCTTGAAAACACCCAACTTTCGGATCCTCGAGAGGGATTCCTCCTGTTTCGGGTGCTAGAATTGGAGTATAGCACTCACTTGCCGACAGCCATCTTTGCGAGGTCGAGGTCTCAAAGATGGTCAATTGTTGTCGTTGGTCGGGTGGATGGAGATCGTGGTATTGGAAATTTCGAGGCGGAGGGGCGTCTAGCTGGTTACAAGTTCGCCCAGGTAAAAATTCAGAGTGGAAGGGACTGACCTGTGGAGTTGGTCCAAGCGTTCGCTTTAGTGTCATCACGTGCAGTCTGATGGTCCGTGCTCTTTTTTTTTTTTTTTTTTTTTTTTTTTTTTTTTTTTTTTTTTTTTTTTTTCCCCCCCAGTTTCATGGTACGGTTTAATTCCTTTTCTTT